>NSDO01002766.1:549083-562051 GCA_002286825.1 Lagenidium giganteum
GCCAATCCCGATGTCCACATCCGCTGACAGGTTGAGCCCTTGTAGCTTTCGCGTCGCCGGCACGTCATCCGCGCAGACGCTCGTCAGGAAGACAGCAGCGAGCGCCACGACCTGGACGAGACGGTGGACACGCACCATCCTCAGACAGAACGAACACTATTGACGCACGTCTGTTCGTCCAGTACGTCGAACTTGTCAGGCGCGACAACTCCGAGTAGAGAGGAAAAACTGATCGCTTGCAGCGGAAGGAAGAAACAAACGGCACGCAACGCCGTTCGTTAGCTACACGCCACGCGGGTGATCAGTTCCGAAATGCCAGACGCACAGCAACGGCGTCCGGAACAGCTGGGGACCGACATCCAGTGCGCCGGTTGTGTGCTGTGTGTGTGAAGCAACTGCGGGTCCAGCGACACACAACCGGACGATCCACCACATGAACTGCTGGATTCACGCTCACTTTTTCGTTTGTTCGCCTTGACCAAGACAGACAGGACCTTGACCTGCATTGGCCAGTTCGAAGTGGCAATTAGGGGAAATTGAGCAAGCCCTAGACCTTATAGATGGTGGGTAGCTGACTTTACCTGTGACATATGATGTATGCAGCCACATCAACTAGCCACCATCATGTTCCTCCCTGATCAAAAACCTTTGATAATGCATGTTTCGAAGCAGAGCCTCTGAGCAGATTTTATGCATTGAATCCGCATAAACTAGCCAAGTAGTATCAGACCTGCGAATGCTCTGTTTGCATTTTTGTGTTGATGTGAGTGCACACATACCCTCTGCTGGATGTTAGGTGCAGCCAGCACACGACCACCTCGGATTCGAGTGTCAATTGCGTGGCAAGATCTTTGTGTCATATCCAACAGAGTCGCTATGTCATCTTGTGATGCGTGGCAGCATAAGTCGTCGTTCGAGGATCCTGGGTTGTAACTACCTATCACTCGCTCTCTTGGCTTGTCACGCACACTTCCACTCAGTGCATGGAACAATTGCACCCACGCGTGTTGAAGCATAAATGACATTGATAATTTGTGGTTTCAGACATCATCTTTACTGGAAGAGGAGATTCTAATCCACTCTTCTAGCTACGCTTCTCTGGTTACGGAATCCTGTGGACGTAATATGATCGCTTGGTGCCGTATTTCAAGTCCCAGGCGGTAAACCCGACGGACGACCCAAAGACAGTGGCGAGAGAGTACCACACAAGTGCTTGGAACTGGCGAGGGTCGTGGAAGACAATACCCATGAACTGGATCAAAATGTAGAAGAACTGATACGTGGCGGTTTGCATGGAGTTGATGGATCCACGTCGACTGGACTCGATCCATTCTTGCATGATCTGGGTCTCTGCCAGATCTGTGCTCCAAAGCCATACACGAGAGACCACCATACATCCAAGCATGACATAATCCGAGATTTGAGACTCACCCATCATGACAAAGGCTGCGATGACTGGAACGAGACTGAGCCAAAAGAGCCACACGCTAACCACTGCCACTCGCTCCACTCGACCAATCCATCTACGGATTGTCGGGAAAACGAAGGTACCGACCAAGCCAAAAACCGCACCAGCACCTCGACTTGCACCCAAGACTGAGTCGGGAATACCACGCCACTTGAGATAGGCGGTGTTTAAGGCACCGCCGTCCAATACCGTCATATAAAGCGCACAATAGGCAAAGCTAATCAGGAACACTGGATGATTGAGGTATCCACGCCACATACGAACGTAACGCCGAGCTGTGCTGACGAAACTGCTCGAAGTTGAGGAACTGTCTTCCTCTCCGTCTTCCGAGTTCTCCTTCATTGCCAATTCTGGGCTGAGATCGTAGATATCTTTCGTCATGACGTACTCGAGTGGCATAGATATCAAATTCCATATACCAACAGCCGCCGCACCGATCATAGCTCGAGTTGTTGGATCACTTCCAGCAAAATCCATGATGATACCAAATGCCATTGGAGCCAAGATCTTGCAACTCAGGTCAATTCGACGCATGACTGTGTTGAGAGTCGCCAACTGAGTAGAGTTATCCCCAGACAGTACGACGACCCAATCGCGCTCGATCGCAAGGGTTTGCGCGTCGTTCAGAACTTGGCCGACGCCACCACACACAAGAGTAACACCGAAAAGGCCCATCAGCTTTGCTGTCCACACAGGTTTGTGTTCACCATCGGCGTTTGTGACGAGTAAAATCAACCCAAGAACCACGGAACTGACGATAATCATGATATTCTCGAGAACGATCGAGTATTTCATCACAAACCACCGATCTGTGCGGTCCAAGTAGCGACCGACGGAAGGAATGGTGAAGATACACGCGGTGTACATCGCGAGAGAGAACGTCGCACTTGGCAGCAAGGTGTCCACGAAAATCTCCATAAAGAGAATCGGGATAGCAAATTGCCACATCCGATCACCCTGAAAAGTCATCGACGTTAGTACCTTGCATCTTTTTGTCGCTTGTTGTCATGGACATGACTCACCCATGCCGATAAAAAGTGGCTGACATACAAATACATGAAGACCCGCCGAGGCTTGGTCGTTATCTGTTCCGAGCCATCCTCTCTATCATAACACTTTGAGTCAACCAATGCATCGAATCGGATCAAGCGACGCACGAACTTACAGTAATCGTAGTCGCTCTTCCACAGAGCTATTGTGATCCGCCCACGCAGACAAAAGACAAATCACGAGCGGGATGACCGTCGCGTAGCCGATGATGACCATAACAATGTTGCTGGAGCGATCGAGCAGGCATGCTGGCTCGATCCCTGCGAGGCAAACTGAACAGCGCAACCCCTGTTATTAATTTACGTGCAAGGTCTCAGGCACTCCCACTACGTACCCGAGCCATCAATCGCCAAGAGCAAACACGCCATCCCCATGGCGAGGCACACGAACACCGTTGGCTCCATGACGCCACTGGACTCTCGATCGCTCGTCAGCGAGTGAAACGAATCAGCGTCTGGCTCAACAGTGGCTTCATGTGGATCCTCGTGTTTGTGCAACGCCCGACTCTTGGGCTTCTGTCCTTCCATCTCCATCCTCTCCCATCCACTAGCCCACTTCGCTTGGAATCTTTATCAAGTCTGACAGGTTCAACCGAAGTTACTTCAACCACACCGATTGTCAAGCGAGTGATTGGTGCTCAAAATGATCGAGTTTTGGAGTCGTCTATTTGTCATGTTTGGCACTGCAACACCAAGTTTGCCTTATGTTGTCTTATCGGTAAGCTTGGCTTTTTGGCTCTGGGTTGCTTGCTTGACCTTTTTCACAGTCGTTTGTTCCATCGATGATGTTYTCTTTGCTTTCTTTGATGACGGCTTCTTCCGCTGGACTTCCTCGGGTAAATGCGACTGGAAGCTGCTCAGATCACCTGTAAAAAGCACACTGTGTGCCCAGCCAGCCATCGGCGAAAAGCGAGCTCGGAAGTGGTCCCCGACTGCTTGATAAATGGTCGGCGTGAGGCTCTTCTTGTGTTTCAACGATGGATCAAAYTCTCGACATGCAATCTGCCACACGTGGGTGTCGACTGGAATTGCGTCRAGCTTGTTGAGTGAGAAGAGGCCGATACAATCAGCAACCTTCCGTCCAATCCCTGCAAATGTCATGAGCTTCTCTGCATAAAGATCCACCGCCAAGCCGTCTTGAGGCGGCACCTGTCGTAGTTGAAGGAGAAAATCTCGACCGCCATGAGCTTGAAGTTGCTGGCTGGTTTTGATAATAAATGGAGCACGGTATCCAAAGCCCAGGGCTCGCAGAGTTACTTCGTCGGCCTGTTTCACAAGTGCATCAACCGACGGAAAGGAGTAATACTTAACATCGCTGCCCACGTCGTGAAGTAGCAGCTCGCCGTATGACTTCTTGAGATTGTTGACCATGTGCGTAATGCGCTGAATATTGTTGTTGGACGAACAGATAAAAGCATAAAGGCACTCGACGGGATCCTGACGAATGATGCGAAGCCCTGGTAGACTCCGGATGACCTTGGACATGTCGTCATCTTTCTCACTCCACAGCTTGTACAACGGAGCCGCTTCAACCTACCACGACATCCATAATATGTTACGCTCCAGCATAGATGGGGTACCTCCAGATGACGCATGGGCGCACCTCCAAGCGAAAGTAATCGTGGAGCACCTGTCGAGCTTCCTCTAGTGTTACTACATTGCAGAGGATGATGCTTAGCACGCAGACTTGGCAACCATAGGCAGGCAAACATAGAGCTAGACATACAGTGAGGTGGGTGCATGCAGTGAAACTGCACCCGCTGGTCGTGCTCACGCAGTTTGAACACGTTTCTCTCTACGACTCCAGTCCAATGCCCAGATTTTGGATCCTGCTGCCACGTGAACACTTGTCCCGACGTCAACGTAACCACACAGGACAGCTCCTGAACCGAACACAGGTCTTGCCAATTGATATTAAGCCCTTGGTGGCTCAGTGCACCCATCGCCACCACAGCATCGAACTTGACTTCGGTTTTGATCACCTCCGCTTTGATCTTCTTTTGCTCTCGCTTCACCACATCAGAGCCCCGGACTTCGCCGCTTCCAGCAGCCGGCGCGTGGCTGCGCTTTCCGCGCAGCTTCGTCGCTGACGTCGACGCAATAAGCGAGGCATTCGCCGTCACCGCCGTGGCGACCTGAGCGATCCGCGTCGATCTGCGCATGTTGATGACTTGTTCACGGAATTCCGCCTTGGTTTCCTAAAATTACTCAAATAAACTTATCAACTCTATAACAGAACCCACATATCCTTTTATTTCACATAAGGACATCTATAAATGAGTTAAATCGTTTTATAGCCTTGATGGAATTTGAATTTACGATCCTGTAGTGAAACGATACACCGTCATTATCATCGCGTGCTTCAAGGGAGAGAGCAGTTCATTCGGACGCCGTAGCTCCTCACGATGCATGGCGTTTGCGTGGCGATCACGCACAATGGCACGCGCTGCACGTCCACAGCCACCGATGGCGCGGGCCACTGCGCGCACCACGCCCGCATGGCGCGAGTGATGGCGCTGGCGCCCAAGGGTGCGCCCACTACCTCGACGCAAGCCAGTGCGAGCCACGCGAGTAACGGCAGTTCAGGTTCTTTCAACTTCTCGGCGGTGAAAGCGCAGGTCCCGAGCGTCCCAGTCGTGCGACCTCCACCCCCAGCACCTACAAGCGTGTCCACGCCATCGTATGGTTACACGCCGCCCAGAACGAGCTCTGGATCCTCCTCGTCCTCGTCGTCTTCGTTTACCACTGTTCCAAGCAAGCTCGTCGCGTCGTCGACAAAAGCGTCTTCCTCAGCGCTGCCGGAGAGGAAACAGGGATGGACACTGCCCAACGAGACCATCGTGGCGACAGTGAACGCTGGGTTTATCTTCCCCGCTGCACTCAGCTTACCGTCGTTGCCTGGTATTCTCTTCATCTCCAACTTGCGTCTACGCTTCCAACCGGAGAACGCTGCCCTACGCTCACCAGGGCATCTCCATCGCTTACTAGATGACGCCGTTCAGGGTATTCCGCGCGCATCTGTCGCCAAACTCACGTATCCGCAGCCAACGTCAAGCTCTCGATACGATTCGGCTTCACCTACGCAACTGATCATCAAGTTTAAGGATCTTCGATCTTGGACACTGTCTGGAGAAACAACGCTGCTCATGACGAAGCTCAACCGTCACGTGTTTGTGGACTCGCCTCTCAACCTGTTCGCTTTTGTTCCGAACACCACTCGCGCGCGTGTAGACGAAGACCAGGAGCTGCGTGGACATCGTATCTACGATCTCCAGCAGGACTTTGCGCGCATGGGTGTTGATCTCAACCGAAGTCCATTTCGAGTGACGGATATGAACAAAGGGTATTCGATTTGCCCAACATATCCGACTCAGCTTGTCGTCCCATCATCCATCAGCGACGCAGAGGTTGCCAGTGTTGCCGAGTTTCGATCGAAAGGACGCCTTCCTATTTGTTGCTTTGTGCATTCTCGCAATGCCGCATCTATCTGGAGATGCGCGCAGCCGAAGCGAGGGATTTTCCACTCACAAAATGCATCAGATGATCGGTACTTGGCGCATATTGCTCTCTCGAATCGCAATCAAACCAAGATGTGGATTGCCGACTGTCGTCCGGAGCTCAATGCGAGAGCTAATAATTTCACAGGCGGTGGCACTGAAAGCTCCAACTCACAGCATGCGCGTGTGAGCTTTTTGAACATTGCCAATATTCATGCAATGCGAGAAAGCCTGGAGAATGTGCGGAACCTCGTCAACAATACGAACAGTGAACTCGATTTCGCATGGCAGTCACGAATGGAGGACACAAAATGGCTTTACCACGTGCGCCTGGTGCTCTCGGCGGCAGTCCGTGTTGCAGACTGTGTTGAGAACAAGCAAACTACGGTGCTGGTGCATTGCAGTGATGGCTGGGATCGTACAGGTCAGCTCTGTGCTCTCTCGCAAATTTTCCTGGATCGCCACTATCGAACGATCACGGGCTTTATGCAGGTCGTCGAGAAGGAATGGATCCGTCTTGGGCACAAATTTCATGACCGCGTTGGACCCGGCAAGACCGAGAATGAAGAGCAAGCTCCAATTTTCCTTCAATTCCTTGATTGCGTATGGCAATTGTGGCGCCAGTATCCAACATACTTCGAATTCAACTCGGCGCTTCTTGTTGAGATTGCTGATGCCCTATTTTCCGGTCGATACGGCACGTTTCTGGGCAACTGCGATCGAGAGCGCACAACTTGGGGGCTTCAGACGCGAACGCCATCGCTGTGGGCGTACTTGCTCGCGAATCGCGATCGTTTTGTCAACCCGTTTTATCGGGATCACAGCGAGAAAGCGTTCATTCCACCAACATCCTCCCTGTTGAGAAATGTGACGCTCTGGACGGAGTATTACTGCCGCGGTTCTGCAATTGACGTGATTCCTCATGGAAATCCATGCCCACCAACTTGGGCGATCGCACCGACGGCCGCGCGCACTGTGCAAGAAGATCTTGCGGATGCATTGGCCGCAGCTCAGCTCAAAATTCGATTGTTGGAGCAAGAGCTACTTGTCGCGCAGACGCAGGCTCAGTCTATGCAATCCACTGTTGTCTCCGCCTCGCCCCTTATGGCACCGACGACGCCGGTCAGCACTACATATTCTGTTCCGGTGCCAGTGATAAATGCCGTTGAGCCAGGCACTTGGGCGTGTGGTATTTGTTCCAAGATCAACCTCTCAGAGTTTCCCAAGTGTATCGTGTGCGGACGACCACCTCCACCACCTGGTGCTACTACTCAACTATAAGCGCAATTTACTACATCAGCATCCAGACATGACAAACCACAACGTGTATTTGCCTTGTTTTATCCTCTATCTGGTCGTTGTTTACATGCATGGGCTTTCCTTCGGTCTCATCCGTCGCACACAGTCCTGAAGAACGTGATGGACCTTGTCTGGGAAGTGATCGTCCAACATCGTGCGAGCGATCTTGATGCTTTTAAATTGATCTGACGACGACCACGCAAACTCGTAGTTGGTGCGTTCCGTGCAGCAAATACCACCGCTGCCAGGACGGCAGCACACCCAGCACCCAACTTGGCGATAAGTCTCGGTACGACGCAGGTGGATGAGTCTGCCTGGCATCGTAAGCGGATGGATTGGCTCAGACGCTTGAATGCGTTGGAGCATGGTACGATAGTTGGCCAAATGAGCACTGAAGCCAGTGCCCTGTCGCAATTCGAGCTCGCCAACTGGGATTTCATCATGCAGTAGCTCGTGAGGCTTCTTCCAGGCGGTGACTTGACGAAGAATCGCCGCCTTACCCACTTTACTTCGGCCGATGAGGTCAATTACTTGATCTCGGAGATCTTCGGCCGACGTGAGCGACGCTCGTGCCACAATGTCGTGCCCCACCACAACCGACGTTACGAACGCGTTGCATCGTCGAGCCAGGCCTGGAGATAGCGTACATCCTGGTGGGCTGAAAGCAAAGCATCGCAAGTTGGGAAATTTAGGACGTAGCATGATCGAGAGTAGCACCGCAGTCGCTGCACCAAGGGAGTGACCAGTGAGGACGAGTCCGTATTCACGATACTCACCCCGTGCACATTCGTTCACCTCGTCCAGAGCCACGGGGGCGTCGGAATCTGGGTCAAATAGCATCTGCAAAACGCCAAGGCGGTCGAGTTCGAGGTACACAGCTTCGGCAGCATGCAGGAATCCCTGGTGGGCATACTCTCCATGACCATCACACCCTAGCCGACCTGCAAGGTCATCAAGTGGCTTGCCATACGCGATCGCGTCCGTCAAACAGTCTTCAAGTGAAAGGGTCCCGCGGATCGCAATCACAACTTCTCGGCGATCATGGTCCAATGTCACACAAAAGGCCGGGCGGTAGACTGAGTTATAGAACGAGGCGTACACGATGTCTTCAACATGTACGCCACTCTCGAGTTGCAGAGCCGTCTGGCCGAGGTGGAAGAAGTTGTCACCGTGGATGTACTTGTGATTTCGTTTCATGCACGAGAACGCCAGTCGGTACGTGCCGCTCCAAGGATGCGACCAAACGTAGAGCATCCAGCCGTAGATACCAACCGAGAACTTGGAGTAGTGCGCCAGGTCTTCGACACAGTCGATGAGTTCGAGATCCTGACGCGTGGGACTCAAGAGGTTCTTTGTAACCCCCTCAGGTGGTGATGGGATCGAGATGGCCACGTAATTGTCGTTCTGATCAACCTCGAGTGGTAAAGGCAGCGAAAGTCCAGCTGGCTCGAGGGTACGATGGACACCCTCGTCAGAGACCGTAATGGTACTTTGTCCGTCGTACTCCGCGTTGTTCTTGAGACGCTCACGCAATTCTCGCAGTGTTTCCACGCCCTCAGGACTGCTTACCCCACAGCCATGCATCGTCGCCATGAGCTCTTCTTCTTCTTCATGCGCTTGCACAGCCGCCAAAAGGATGAAACCAGCCACGATATCCGAAATCACAAGGTCGGGACTTCCGTAAAAAAGCCGAGCGAGCACATTCGCGACGACAGACATCGAGTCGTGTTGGGTTCCGGCACCGCCGAAGAGGTTGCACGTCACACAGCGCACGCACATGCACAGTGCCTGACAGCGCTTCACCCACCGTTCGTCTTGTGGCACGTAGACATCAGAGTTCGGGATGGCGCGATCTACAACAAGCACATACACAGAGCGCACGTGTCAGTCGCGAGTGTTCGTAAAAGCATGCGAGGCGCACTCATATCAAAGCCTAGTCCTGCTACTGTATGTATACCGGCTAAAATGGTCTGGCGTTCAGTACCATGATGTGCAGACATGCCGTCATCACGCTCGTCGTGGCGGGGTGCGCCGCTGAGAATGCAGAAGCCAAACGCCCACGTGAAACTCACTTCCGTCACCATCGCAGCCGCGATCGCCTACATAATCACGACTCATCATGAGACTCAAGTCCGCAGAGCAGACGCGACAGAGCATTGAAACTTACCAAGACAAAGTCGGCATCTGGATAACACAGGTCGAAGTTGTACCAGAACGTGAGGCCCGTGGCGCCGTACGCAAACATGACCACCGACCAGACAATGTGCACTTGCAGCAGTCGCGGCATGAGCATGCGTCGCTCATGGTCCACAATCGTGCCCTTTGCCGAGATGTGCATGACCATGAGATAGACGCACGCCATGAAGCCATACACGGGAATGGCGCCAAGGACAAACCAGAACGGAATGCCCTGCGTGGACAGGCTCATGGACGAGCAGTGGCGCCATAAGCTCACATAAATGACCGAGACGAGCACGAGCGGGAGCTGGTAGAGGATGAGAAAGAAGGCCGGACAGTAGAGATCGTCGCTGCCCACGCGGCTGCGGCGGCCGCAGAGCACGAGCGCCGGCATCTCGTCGTCGTCTTCCCTTCCGTCACCTTCAGTCAGTCAAGTCCCGCTCGCTGAGAACGGCGAGCGTCCGCTTATGTTGCGCAAATGGCGCGGTCTAGCTTCTGATGTGGTGCCCAAAATAGCGCAGCTGGCTCGTCTGCTGGCGGACCGTGTTTTGGGTTACACTTGCGTGTGTACCCTACCCATGCGTACCCTAGGACCAGATGGATGGGTACGTTGTAACCATCGGCGCGAAGAAGGGGTGTCCAGCGTGCCTCTTCATAAAGATGTGCGCGGTGTCTGGTTGCAGTTGCCGTGGAGAAGAGACGGGAAGAGAGAGGTCATATATGAGGCGGTGCGGACTGGATACACCATGGGTGTATTATTTGCTAGTTGGACTTCACGCATGACATAAACTGCAGGAGGAGCCTGCGATCTTGTGGGGGTGCGCCGTCGGATTGGTCGTCCTACATCAACTACTTGTGTGGCGTAGCTGTGCTTGAGCGAGCGGCTTGATGAGGCGGTCGCTCACATCGGTCAGATCGTTTTAGTGGTCTTGGATTGTATTACCTCATCGGTGCAATGATACATCAACAACAAGGACTGTGACGTTGTCCTGTGTGTGCTTGTCGAGTGCGTACTTCAAGAGGGCATTTGCAGCTCGCTGGGCATCAGGGTGCTTGGAAGCCAGTTTCGCCGCACCCTTGCTTGAGAGGACGTCCCATAGACCGTCGCTTGCCATAATCAAGTAGCGGTCGTCGTCTGTGATCTTGTGTGTCATGATTTCTGGTTCGGCCGTAATCCACTCCTTGAGGGAAATATCTCCGATGGATCTGGACATGGCGAGTTGGCCATTCACCCGAGGAACGTCCAGGACCTTGTTGAGACCCCAAACGCTGGAGACAATCGCGGGTGCACCTGTGATGTGGGCACCCTTTGCCAGCAAGCGCTGTCGCTCATCCTTGCGATTTGGCTTGTGATCTATGGTGGCAAACGATCTCATTAGATCCAACACAAGATTGACATGTTGTCGAAACACACGTACCAACAGACATCGGGATGAATTGACCTTTCTTCGTCGACAAGACAGCGCGAGAGTCACCAACGTTGCCGACGTACAGTATGCCTTCACGGATGATCGCCACGAGGCATGTGCAACCATCCTCCGCATGCATTGTGCATGCGACACCCTGGGGTGCTTGTGCTCGAGATGCTTGCTGGGAGATCCAGAGTCGTTCGCTACGCTTGGCGATCTCATAATACTCGCTATCTGATAAGCAACATCGTGGTTTAACTTGCGTCGTCAATCTGCGATTCGACGAAACAAGCACGTACCGATGCGGAGGATTCCTTCCATGATAGCATCCTTGACATCGTGTGTAGCTCCCCAGAACTCTTGGATTCGGGGGAAGACGTTCTCCCCACAGTACCGCGACGCGCGATCACTGCCATGGCCATCAAAGACACCATAACATCCATCCATGCGTCCAGCGAATCCATTCAACGTCATCCGCTCCGGTCCTCGTCCACCAATGTAATATGTGTCCTGCAAGATCCACAACACCAATAAGTCCCTGTCACACCAGCGCAACCTATTTCCATCATCCACCCCCATACCTCTTGGTTTGTCTTGCTTCCGCGGTTTGTCGCCACGCCGACTGGCGAAGGATCTTCATCCGAGAGCACATCCGTGCGTGCCATTGACCATTCTTCATCCAGCGAGCGCGTATCCTTGCCAAAGACGGAGCTGGAGCGCGTCTGGTTACTCACAACCGATCCCGTCATCGTGCGTGTGTGCCTTGTGCTTGTCGAATCTCCGTGTGCGCGCTGTCGTGTCTGTCCACCACCCGTGTGTATGTAATCAAGCAGCGTCTCTCAGCCACTGGTCGTGCCGTCGTCGCCGGCGCCTCTACCTACGCTTTCGCGTCTCTTCTTCTGCGCTTTTTCCGTTGTGAGGAGCTCCCGTCTGGGGGAGTTGTGGCGACACGTCTGCCAAATTTAATCTCGTTTTTATCACACTTGGCTGGGAAAATTCTGTGTCCCACAAGCAACAACTGCGACGGATCGATGACCGCCTGACCGTGGACACCTCCCTCAACACGCAACTCGATGGATTATCTCCGGTCATGTGGTTTCAGAGGTAGTTCAGTTAAGTCAATCACCATAATGTCAAAGGATGGAGGGATATAGATTATATTGGACAGGTTGTTTTGATGTGGATGCGAGAGGGCGATGATGACGTGTATTAGTGTAAGAATGCATGTCCGGCCGAACAACGGTGAAGGTGTGATTACGGGCTCGCAATCACACCAGATGACATAAACTAGTGGTCAGACCCCCACGGCAAGTGTTTACAGAGATTAAAACGGGTTGACCCAGTCAATGTACTGAGTTATGGAGAAAAAGATTTTGGTTGAATCTTGTAGCAGAAGATTGTGAGCAGTCGAGTGGTGATGACCTCATTCGAGCGTCGTGGGTGCGCACACTCAACCCAAGCAAGATCCTTGCTGCGTGGAAAATGAGCAAGAGGACACGTGTCCACAGAAGGAGACCATTTTTATTCACGAGTCAACACAGACGATCGCCTGTGAAAAATCCCATCGCAGCTGGAAACAGGACCCAGATGCTTGCCCAGCCTGGAGTTCGAGCGTCCAACACGTGGTTCGAGTGTTACATGCACAGCTTGTAATCAGCCCCTGCTCACGATTACGGAGAGCCCCGCAAACAGCGTTACGCTCGAGTGTTCGCCAGAGGGGACACAGAACACTGGTACTCTAGGTTAGATATTTGTACCCCCGGGATGATATTATCCCTGCATGCCCTGAGCGCAACGCTCGACACACATCAAGAATGGCATCGTTCGATGACCTGGCATTCGCGTCCACTCGGAACGCGCAGGTGCGGGGGCTGACGCCACGTCAGTGAGGACCCAGTTGCCTGATGTGAATCTTATGTTTCATGTGTTCTAGAATGGAGGAGGATCGGTCTTGGGGGCAGTGACTCAGCTATTCTGCAAGGATTGCAACGAAATCGCGGAACAAACGACTGCAGGTTAGAGGTTTTCTATGAAGAAAAGCTGCGGTTACATTCTGGATTCATGACGA
>NSDO01000263.1:4711-72739 GCA_002286825.1 Lagenidium giganteum
AGATTATCTTCGTTGTCGAGCAAGACAAGCTGAGCACGTTCGACTTCTCAACTGTGACGGGAGACGGACTCCTCGTCCCGTTTGGCTGGCCGAAGGGCAAGGAGACGGACTTGGTGAGGCTAGTCGGAATTCGTGGCTTATATAATCTATCACAGTAGCATTTTCGTCCCACATGATTGCGATGTCCGAGTTCCGAGGTTCCGAAACCGGTTCCAAAACGATGTCGTACTTACTAGAGCTGCTGTGGTGCTTCAATTCAATAGTGAATTGCAACTATTTCGGCGCCTTGTGGGAACTCGGGTTCCAAAATTTTCGGAACCAACTTTTAATATCTAGAAGGGCTGTGGTTACATTGACATCTGCTGCTGGCTCGGGTTCCGAGTTCCTATACTTATATATATATAAATAGTAATTATAGAGAGTGGGTAGGGGGTAGAAGAGAAAAGAGATATGGAGAGACAGTGTAGAGATTTTTTTGTGGAACTTGGGAACTCAGTCCCGCATTGGGTATAAACCTACCATGATCATAAAGTGAGGGACAAAACGTTGAGTGAAGTGATTTTTTAGTTCTTTCGCGAACTGTACTTCGTTTTGCGTGTGACAAGGAGGCAGTCGGCGATCATCACACACAGACGAATCTGCTCGTACCAACTGCGCTGTCGTGCGCGCCGTAGCTGTCGAAATCCCGCCTCCAACGTGTCACCACATAGTGGTCAGAAAAATGAGTGATCACGGCTAGAAGTGTATTAAGCAACCATAATGCTGCGCTATGACGAGAATAACGGTGCGGTTGCGCTCCACAACGGCCGCTAATGAGGCTCAGTACTTGGTCTTCTTATTGCTTGATGAGTTCGATACAACGGTTTTTCATCGAAGACACTAGGTTTTCGAAGAATGACGCCGAAATCGCAGCCCACTCGCGCACAATAGCACGCTGGAGCTCTTCAATGGTCTCGTACTGTTTGCCGTTCTTGTACAYAGCTCGCGCTAGCACTCCCCATGCATGTTCAATCGGATTCATATCCGGAGACTTGGCACACCACGGAAGTGTACGAACACCTTGTTYGGCAAGGAAGCTCTTGGTGGCGTGCGAGGTGTGAATGCTGGCGCCATCTTGGAGAAAGATGAAGTCTGTGCCGTGATGCAAATGCGCAAAAGGTAGCATCACCTCGCTGAGCGTCCAGATGAGTTGTCGGAGTTTTGACGGCCCTGCAAAAACGCGATTTCGCTACGGCCAGCATTAGAAACCGCAGCCCACACCATGCATGATCCACCGCCGTTCTGGCGACTGAGAAAGGATTCTGATTCCTTTCTTAGGTCATGCCAGTAATACTGGTTGCCATCTGGACCATCCAGGTTGAATTTTTTCTCATCAGAAAAAACAACCATGTTCCACTTCTCGCCCATGTCAACATGATCGTGCGCCCACGYGTATCGAGTCTTGATATGATGCGCTTTCAACTCCGSGGTTTTCTTYCGCTTTCCCCATCGCATATGCTCGCTATCTGCAAGCACTCGGCGGACTGTCCGAGCGCTCACTGCCATGCCTAGGTCGTGCTTGAGCTGCCCAGAGCGCCATCGACCCSTTCCGGCGKGACGAAWAAGTGATCGGCGGGCACGTTCATCGAGCTTCTTGGGGCGCCCGTGRAATCTATTGGTCCCGTATGTGTCGGGGGAGCGCAAGAAGTTGTTGACAGCGGTCCACGAGCGCCCCGTGCGGCGTGCAATCTCGCTGCGCTTGATCCCCTCTTCCGCAAGAGTCTGGATGCGCTCTTGCTCTCGTGCTGTGAGCATCTGACCGCTACCCATGGTATKGATGGGGTCCTCGCAGCGTGCTGCGAACATTCGATCCATTCACACGTCAAAACGGTGGCGCAAAACGCGCCAACATCACCACACAAGCTGGTCACTCACTGTTCTGACCACTATGKGGTGACACGTTGGAGGCGGGATCTCGACAGCCACGGCGCGCACGACAGCGCAGTTGGTACGAGCAGATTCGTCTGTGTGTGATGATCGCCGACTGCCTCCTTGTCACACGCAAAACGAAGTACAGTTCGCGAAAGAACTAAAAAATCACTTCACTCAACGTTTTGTCCCGCACTTTAATTGGTGGGGTTACATCGGTTCGGTGACATGGAACCGGTTCAGATCATGTTTAGGAACTTTACGCACTACTGGATTTTAATAACTACAATCACTCTGGTGGTCCCACGTTTAAAGTGACTAGTTCCGACGTTCCGAAGAATTCACATTAGGTTTTAGTAACTTCGCGCGTTCTTTCTCTTGGCGTATGCTAGTGGACGGACTGCATTGATTATGTTACATCGTCCGCTCAAGCACTGCATAAAATAGCATCTAGAGTACCCCTAGACCCCCTTAGAGACCACGCAATGGTACCATGTAGTACAGGTGGTCGATAGATGCATTGTGACTACACTGTTCCGTCGCATTGTGCCTAGCGATGGCGAGAACGACTATTGGTCACTATCCCACACTGATTTTCACAAGTGAGTTGCCGCGCCCAATTGTCAGTCGNCTTCTCGCCCATGTCAACATGATCGTGCGCCCACGCGTATCGAGTCTTGATATGATGCGCTTTCAACTCCGCGGTTTTCTTTCGCTTTCCCCATCGCATATGCTCGCTATCTGCAAGCACTCGGCGGACTGTCCGAGCGCTCACTGCCATGCCTAGGTCGTGCTTGAGCTGCCCAGAGCGCCATCGACCCGTTCCGGCGTGACGAATAAGTGATCGGCGGGCACGTTCATCGAGCTTCTTGGGGCGCCCGTGGAATCTATTGGTCCCGTATGTGTCGGGGGAGCGCAAGAAGTTGTTGACAGCGGTCCACGAGCGCCCCGTGCGGCGTGCAATCTCGCTGCGCTTGATCCCCTCTTCCGCAAGAGKCTGGATGCGCTCTTGCTCTCGTGCTGTGAGCATCTGACCGCTACCCATGGTATKGATGGGGTCCTCGCAGCGTGCTGCGAACATTCGATCCATTCACACGTCAAAACGGTGGCGCAAAACGCGCCAACATCACCACACAAGCTGGTCACTCACTGTTCTGACCACTATGKGGTGACACGTTGGAGGCGGGATCTCGACAGCCACGGCGCGCACGACAGCGCAGTTGGTACGAGCAGATTCGTCTGTGTGTGATGATCGCCGACTGCCTCCTTGTCACACGCAAAACGAAGTACAGTTCGCGAAAGAACTAAAAAATCACTTCACTCAACGTTTTGTCCCGCACTTTAATTGGTGGGGTTACATCGGTTCGGTGACATGGAACCGGTTCAGATCATGTTTAGGAACTTTACGCACTACTGGATTTTAATAACTACAATCACTCTGGTGGTCCCACGTTTAAAGTGACTAGTTCCGACGTTCCGAAGAATTCACATTAGGTTTTAGTAACTTCGCGCGTTCTTTCTCTTGGCGTATGCTAGTGGACGGACTGCATTGATTATGTTACATCGTCCGCTCAAGCACTGCATAAAATAGCATCTAGAGTACCCCTAGACCCCCTTAGAGACCACGCAATGGTACCATGTAGTTCACCCCTGGTGCTTGCAAAATAAAATCCATGGAAACTGAGTTGCGGTGCAAGAGCGAAGATTCCTGAAACCAATTGGTCGTCGTTCGAGTCTGCGTGAAGGCGTGCCCAGCCTGTCTAAGCACGATCGAGGTCCACCATGCAGTGAGTGTCTCATTCAGTCTTGGTTCTTTTTATGGTGAGACGAGCGACGAGAATTATGCTGATCAAACACGACAGTGCGAACTCGTCCAAGCAAGGGGACAGCAGCTACAGTCACCACGTCAACGCCCCGTGTTTTCCCGTAGATAATGCACCTGAACACCTAGCGGGAAACAAAAAGTTTGAATTTGGATTGATCATAATCAATGCTTCCTCATGGCATTGAGTTGGTGGAGCTGACGGATAATAATCAATGCTTCCTGATGGCATCGAGTTCATGCTGACTACTTGTTCTACTATGCGACGTGCACATTAAACGGCGAGATACTGCGAACAACGCAGTCGGTGGGAGACGGACTCATCGCGAGCACCGCACGAAAACGGAGCTCTTGAGCCACAAATCGACCTCCATTGATGGCTTGATGATTGGAACTTGCCGAGACTTCATCATCTTTCTCGCGGTGAGGTGCTTGAGCCGCACCAAGTACTCGGCAAACACTTCGGACCACTGCATTGCGAGCTCTTCCGAACCAGCAGACAGCATTAACACGCGTCCACTGGCGAGCGTGACCATCAGGCCGTTCCGGACACCTTGCGATGGTCGGGCATCGATAACAGTTTCTTCCCACTTGACGCGCGCATCGCGTTTGTCGCTCTTGCGGGAGCTGAGACGACCATTCTGGAAAACGAAGTAGCGAGACTTCCACGTCCCCGTGAGGTCACCGCGTCGCCGAAGGACGCCTGCTGCGTATCCGTTGAGGGAGATCAGCACTGATGCTGATGGTAGACGCGTGAGCATCTTGTGCGCAAGTGAAAGAACAAGTGTGAATGACCCATTGTTCCCAGTGAATTGAATAACGTTGGCGACGGGAGGGCTTCTCGAAAACGTTTCATCCGGCAACCGACATATCGAGAGTGACTGGTTCGATGCCGTGTGCAATAGAGCACAAGAGCCGGTTGAGAACACCAAATCATTTTCTGAAGGAAGATGGAAGGTTCATTTCAATATGAAGTGGCTGGGTGAAGCTACGGCTATCAGAACATACAGGTTTCCCGCTGCTCGCTCAGTTGCTCGCTGAAGCAACTTCTGTGGTAGATCACCAAGCAACAAAAAAATTCAAGCAAGCCACAATTTGAAAGCGCTGGTTCCTTGTGTCCGACCAGGTGACTCGTTGAGGGCAACAGCTGGGGTGTGGGATGGAGGAACCACTGATCGTGTGGCGATCACGACTCAGCACCTGCGCTTCGCGGAGCACACAATTGCGCGCGATATCTCGGGCGTTGACGTCCACAAGGAGTGATCAGAGAGGGCGGAATAGTGATCACGCACCTGTCAGTTGCAGTCTCTCCTTGGATGGCGTGAGCATGTCCACCAACGACATTGTGTGTCTGTCGGATGTTGTTTCCACAGCATTTGCACGTGGCCTTCTGCCTGAATTTTCAGAAACCAACCGCAACTTTTGTTGTCCTCCGCTCTGATCAATCGCTGCTTGTAGACATTGCATTGGCACGAGGTTCGGATACAACAGCATCTATCACCACTTCGCCAAACGAAGTCAGACTCACCCATACCCATTAGTAGATCAGGCATCAGCATTTCTAGATATGCTTGAAAACAAAAATCCTTCGATTTTTTGTCGATGTACCGTGCTTTCACCGCTTTGTGGGATCCTATAATCCACGAAATTGGAGTACAATGGTGCAGTGGCACAGCTCCATCCCAGTTGGTGAGCCCTTAGACATCCATCATGGTTCATGGGTGCCTCGTGCCTGACAACATGGAGTGGCCAATCAACATAGGTCATCGGTGATGGATTGATTGACGGCAATTCGCCATTCTCGCGTGACTCCCAACATGATCACAGCAACAATGTGGGCGTCCATCTAGTGGACATTGGCAACTGCATCGAGCGCGACTGATTTGCCAGCAAACTTTGGAGTAATGAAGCATTTCGCAACACAGACATCGGATTTAAATCAACGAATGAGTAACACAGAAGGATCGATTTTTTTTTTTATCCGTCCTTGTGGTGGTGGAGTTGCCTTGGCATTAACCGCGGAGATTGTTTATCGTCGACGGCGCAGCCAAGTGTGGCATCGCTCGTCGTTCACTGCGCGCCCGATTGTGACTGAGTCATGGCGCGTGGCGCATCGGGATCTGGGGGTCGGCGCAGGGTGAAGTATTGATGGCTGGTGCGTAGATGTGACCGCCCCACTCGGCGTCACCACCAGCGTCTCTGGTTGTGAGGCTAGTTGTGCCTCACGTCGTTGTTAGGCAGGAAACCCACTCTTCCACTGGAGCGGGGTTCACCGAAGGCACACGGTGCTGTTGAGCCACAGTGGCGTGTGCATCTTGCAGCTCGTCAGCGCTGGTTGCTGTTCAGGTTGCGTGGTCTTGCAACCAGTTGCGGGGTTCTTGAACACGCGCTTGGAGTGCACGAGATGTTCGGCAAACACTTCGGACCATTGCATCGCGTGCTCTTCCGAGCGAGCCGACAGTTGCAGCACGCGACCGCTGGCAAGCGTGACCACCAAGCCATTGCTGGAGCCTTGCGATGGCCGCGCGTCCAACACAATGTCCTCCCATTGAAGTTTGGCATCGTCCTTGTCGCTCTTGCGGCAGCTGAGGCGACCATTCTGGAAGACGAAGTAACGGCATTTCCACGTGCCGGTGAGATCACCGCGGCGGCGCAGGTAGCCCGCCGTGTACCCGTTCAGCGAGACGAGGTTGCATTTTGAGGACTGGCGTTTGAGCATCATGGTTGGCCAGTGGGGTTGGAAGTGTGCTTGAGAGAGCACAAGTGAGAATGAGGCGTTGCCAACGCGAGCGCAGGTGGTTGCGTCACGGCGAGCCTTGATGATGGAAACCAGCCAGAGAAGCATGCGAGCGTGTCGCTGCTGCCTGTCGCGATGGCCTCAACATTCCCAACCAGCACCAGCACAAGCAAGCATCGCAATCGTGCTGTTTCTGTGTCATTCGTGTGAACACTCTCTGCACCGAATAGAGGGCATGATTCACCGGTTACGGTCTTCAAACCAATTTTTAAAGGGCATTGTTATGCTGAAAAGAGCGGAGTCAGTCCTGGTAATGGATGAGAAGATAGAAACATACAGGTTCTCATGCGGCAATTTTGAGATAAACAGCTGGTGGGCCATGTTGTGGGACGTGAATCGTTGGACGCACTCAACATGCAGCCACATGGCCGTCACTCCACAGCACTCAGTTGATTGGCCATTCAGCCACACGATTGAGCCAGCTGAACCCGTACAAATGGACTCGCATCAACGTCGCGCGTTGTGCGGGTGCTGCAGTTTCCTGTCCGATTCGTGGGCACTCAGTGATGGCAATTGTCATCCACTCGCTCGTCCACCGTCGAGTTGTTGGTGCGCCGCGAGCCCATCAGATAACCAGGGACATGGTTGGCTTTCCGAGCCGGAACACGGCGCGTGGGTTGGGAATCGTGGTCCCCCCCCCCCCCCCCCCCCCCCCCCCCCCCCCCCCCCCCCCCCCCCCCCCCCCCCCCCCCCCCCCCCCCCCCCCCCCCCCCCCCCCCCCCCNGGGGGCCCCCCCCCCCCCCCCCCCCAGAGGCAGCATCACAGCGATGGAGCGGGGGACGAAAACGCCGTGACACACCAAGTTCATGTGCAACGCAGGGCGCTGGAGGATGTGCAACAAGCCATGTCCAACCGTGTCCACATTGGCGCGTCGGGTTCAAGCTGTCGCATTCTGCAGTCGCACTGTGCATTCTCTCGAGGAAACACGGGGATGTGGAAGCCTCCGTGGATGAAAGTGAGTGAGGCTGCGCTCGCAACCAACCGTTTTCCATCGGACGCCACATATTGCAGACAACCTTCCGACGCACACACTCTCGAACACCATGCATTCTGCGTTCCTGTTACATTGAGTTCACACCACCTGCGTCACATTCCTCTCCTGCGCCGCCAGCGTGGCCTCGACACGCTTGTTGGCGGCGTTTGTTTCGGCATTTGACGTGGCCAGGTGCTCCTCAATGAATTTGTCGATTTCTGGGTGGAACTCATAGCGACCGCCGAAAAAGTCGACGTAGTTGACGCCGTCGAATAGATATCCGTCGGGGAGAGGGTCCATGGCCTGCCACAAGAGATAAGACGTACAGCCTCCAAAACAGATTCGTTCTGACCCGTGCACTTACATGTCGTTGCTGGATCTCGCGTTTCTCCTCCAAACTGATCGACTTGGCCGTTCGCAATGGCTGCGTCGTGCGACCGTGGACGTTGGCATAGCACTCCAGCAACAGATCACGGATCTTGTCCGCATTCAGCAGCACGCCCGTGACTGTCAACGACAATGGCGTGCCCGTGGACTCGCCCAGCACAGCAAGTCGCGCGAATGAGCCCGTGGACACGTATTCGTACACGGTCTCCTTGTCACCCGCAAATTGGAGTCGCGCTTGGACACACCAACACGACCCGAACTGCTGAACAGCATCACTGGTGAGGCTCTGCCCTTGCCCGTTATCCATCGCAGTGCGACTGTGCAGAACTTTCTCGGTCGCCAGCGCCTGCGCGATGCGGATTCCCTTGCCGTCTTTAACGCGATGGCTCAGCGGGTGGATCTTGTCGACAGACTTTGTGAGCACTGCGAAAGGCGTCAGCTCGTGACCAACGAGTTGGAAGAATCGTGACTTCTCGATCCCTGGAGCGATCTTAAACACGATCGTACTTGGTGCAAGTGGAGGCACCAACTCGGCAACGAACGGGCTCAGACCTGTCGCAGTGGTGCGTTCCCATCCAGGGAAATGTGCATCGCGATAGCGTCGGTAGTATGGACTTTCGAAGCGATCAACGGCAAGCAGTGGCGTGATTGGGCCTTCAAATACATCACGCGACAACACGTGAATGTCAGCAAACGGGTTCACTTGGTCAATGTGGTAACGTAGTCGTCCCAGGTGCGTCTGCGTCACGTCGGACGCGTGGGTTAGCACAATGTGCGTGGCGAACCCGGCGGTGAGCTGGTCGAACAAGCGTGGGAACGGATTCTGTGCGGCCAAGGCGTCCGGTAAGTACACATTCGTTGCGCTCACGCATGCGATAATGGTGCTGAGCTTGACTTGCAGGGGCAGCGCGTAGGTGTTGCCTTTGATGGCACAGGCGACTGACATCGGGTCAACGTAGCCCGTGACGCTGATCATGACACGTGGATGAAGCTGCATGCTCGACGCGTCCTTGATCACATTCAGGGCCTTGTTTAGTTGGGAGCGAATGGTCGCTACTGCTTGCTTTTCTGCATCCTCGACCGTGGATTTCATTTCGCGCAGGTCGATCGAAAGATGCGTCCACTCACAGCTTGCAGACGATATTTCGACAACCGTGTCAGCAATTCGATGCACATCGCTTCCAGGAACGCCAATGCAGACCGTGACAGGAACGCACCACTTGCTCGAGTCAGCCTTGGGCTTTGAAAGTGTCGTCGTTGGGTTCGATTCTTTGGGAATGAAGACTTTTGGGAAGAACTGCTCGATCGTCCGCGTGTCCTGTTGCACGCTTTCGCGGCGTTGCTTGCGAACAAGCAGCTCCGTTGTTCTGGCGAAGTACGGCGATATAATCTGGTCTGCATCGCGTGGGGTGCTGCCATCAATTGGTAGTTGTAGGTCGTGTGGGCGGTAAAACGGGACGTCTAGCTCCAGAGCGGTTTGCTTCCAGTTCGGCAGGGCCTTGAGGATTTCTTCCTGGAATCGACTTCCTGAAAGCAATGGCAGCGCAAGCAGACGTGACTGACTACTGAACGGCATCGCGTCTGCTAGTGTTGTCGCGCTCCGATCTGCACGCACTTTGAGTTCAAGTTGGAGTAGCACTAGCTCCTCGAATGCTGTGCTCACAATGCGGAAGCACTCGACGTCGTTGGCAATGGAGACGATGATTGGGTTCAAGTGTGGACTCTGGAAAACGAACCCACCAGTAAATAGGCGCATTCGGCCGTGCAGTAGCGGCAGCTCGTCTGACTCGAGTAACATCATCACTTTAGTCAACGTGTTCGTTGCAATCGATGCTGGGGCACTTCCTGCGAGCATGCCACCATCACTGCCGGCTTCTTCCCCATAATCCAGCGAGCACAGGGGCTTGCCGAGTCGAAGCGCGGGGCTCTGAAGCATGAAGTCCGACTTCAGCACGACGTCAAGTGCATGAGCAAAGTCGGCTTCTTTCCCGTTCTGGATCCAGCTGCGGAAATAAGGAAATGACTTGGTCACGCTGAGGTACGCGGGAGCACGGCTGCGACCTTCGTCGTTGTTGGCCAGATTGGTGTTGGCTTGGGATTGGAAGAGGATTGTATCTCCAACCACGAGCGAACCCAACGGCTCAGTCACGACCAGTTGACTTGGGACATGGCGTAGCTCAGCCGTGACGTACACGAGATTCCAGCCTGCAAAAAGGAGCCTATTCAATACACCGACAGATCGAACAAGCAGGGCAAACGTGAGGTACGTACGTTGGTCCATCGTCGTTGCGCGACCGCACGAGTCCATGAATTCCGTCTGGATCACCAAATTATCCTCCAAGATCATTTTATCGATCTTCAGACGCGTGAAGACTTGCGTTTGCGAAGCCTGGTCAATCATAGCTCTCATTGCGGTCGCCTTCAACTGCGCCAATTGGTCTTCATCGTGGACCGACATATTAACGAGGGTTTTGACCATGGAGTGGAAGCCGCGTAACAGCAGCACGTATAGCTCAATCAGTAACGCGGTGTCTTGGGAATTGTCTGCTTTGTCGCGATGAGCCTCCAGCAGCTCCATTGCAGGGTGCACCAAGGCGTCCTCATCCACAATGCGAGCGGTAGTCTTTCCTGTGGATAAGAAGTAGGTGCGACACATGCGAACACCAGTGAACGGATCCTCCGTTTGCACCAGCATGTGAGTCGCGTGGTGGTTTGTGACTCCCCCAGAGTTGGCCAAGAATGCCGATCGTGATGACTTGGTCGCGATATTGCTGGTCTGCTTGCCAAAGAGCACGCGACTGCCACGCAATGGCCCAATAGTCAATCCGCGCGACTCGTATTGCATCGTACCAAACTCGTAAAAGCTGAGAAGGTCTTCTCCCATATCCATCTCGGATTTGATGGCACGTGCTGCAGGAGAGTCTGCACGATCGAGTTTCAGGAGAAACTGGTCGAAATGGTGCATAAGTAGCGGCTCGACATCATGGACGACGCGTGAGGCGTAGAATGTGTCGATGCGCGCCATGAGAGCCAAGATACGCGCGGAAACGTTGATCACTCGGTGATTCATCGTGAAGAAGCCGTGGCCATTGCGACCGTCTTCAAGACCAAACGACTGAATCAGAGGCCACTTTTCCGGGATCATCGTGTCTGTTAGGTCTCGACCATGCGCATCGACTCCGAACGGAATGCCCACGACCTTGCTTCCAACCATCATGCTCTTGAACGCAGCAATCTTTCTAGCCTCATGTTCGTCGGGCTCCATGCCGTCGTGGATCGTGTACTCCGTCACCTGACGCCAATGCGAAATCTTGGGAAGAACGGTCACTGCAGCATCACTTTCTGATGAATAAAAGATGGAGATACGATCCCGTCCGAGGAACAGGACGATGTCTTCGAGGTGCTCTGTGTCTTGCGGGATGACCTGCTCCCCCAGCAGTTCTTGGCCAGACGCCCCCAGAAACAAGAACTTGAGCACTGCCTGCGCGACATTGCACTGGAAGCTGTCTACACCTCCGATGACAAGAATTCCGTCGCACTCATCGCCACACAGCGCTTGTAGCTCGCGGACACGCTCGGCACTCTGACTGCCGCTGAAGTCGCTCTCCTTGAGCCCCATGCTTGCTTTCGTTGTGCTCGTCGGCGCACCTTGGATCTGGACACAAAGGTCGCGACGGTTCAGGTCACGGTGCTGTATACGGGTGGGCTCGGCCGGTATTCATCTCACAGTGCGTTCATCTCATAGGTGCGTTCATCTCGACGAGCGATGCCATCCTCCAGATCGACGTTTCATCAAGATATCGCCCCTGTCGCGCATCTCACATTGCATTTCTCCATTCAGAAGACCTTGCCAGGGAACACGCGAAATTGAAGCGACAGCCTCCAGCTGTTGCGGCCTCCTCACGTTTCGACTCGGCCGGATGGAGAGCTGATCGAACGTCAACTTCTGGATGTTGGATGGAGTTGCCGTCAACAATCGTGCAGATGACGTCAGAACATCATTCAGCGTCATGCCGTGCAGTGTTGGTGGTGCCCTAAATGCAATCGTTACGTTGGAGCTGTCCGCGCACTTTGCTCTGATGGCGAGTGAGTGTTGGCGCTGAACGCAACATTGCAGACAACATTGACTTCACCATTCGTCGTTGATTTCCGATGGAGGAAACGATCCAGAAGAGCAAGACCTCGATGGTACGGATCTGACGGATGCAATGTGTGCCTAGTGAGAGGCACGTTGTCACATTGCACGTCACATACTGGTGGCTCTCCGGAGCAGAGTCCGTTTCGGATGCGCGAGATGGTGAAGCAGCTCAAATATGACGAGAAGCAGCGGGACGCCGAGCAACCATTCCACATGAAGTCGAGCGTATCGTAACATCCGACGCTCCGGATTGAACGAGATGGTGAGCAGCGTGCAGCAGGTTGCTCTCCAATGTGGACTGATGGTATGGCTGACAACATGGGTGGTATTTGCTGCGTGTTGTATGTCTACAACCAGCGAGACTGGAAATAAATTCGTCATCACAGTCACAGTCAGATCGCATGACATTCACATCGCATGCGGGGCTCATGGTTGCAGCAATTGTTGCCGTGTTGAATGATCGGCTAAAATGCACGAGATATTCCTTGCGCAGATGTCGCTGGATGCAAAGCGTGAGGAGTTCCGCAAGCTCGAAGAGAAGACTCAGCTCAAGGATGCACTCAAGAAAAGCGAGCTAATGCCGGAGCAAGATCGCTTGACACGTTGCTTTCAGAGAACAACAAGATAGCTCATGTAGCTATCAAACACGCGAAGAAGGAAACCAAGGCCTAGGCCGATAAGGTCAGGAGATCAAGAAACTGAACGAACGGATCGAAGCCGTGCAATGCGATATGTCGAAGCTCACTGAGCAGCTTCAATATTGTCTGCAGTACAAGGTCGCTCTCGAAGAGCTGAGACTACAGTTGTAGGATTTCGAGCAAGACGAGAGGAGGTGCCGATGTACTTCCAGCACCAGCAGCAACTGCCGGTCATTTTCACAGCCGTCGACGGGAGCAACTAGTTTAGTTCATGATCCAGAAGCTCTCGTTGTGGACCAGAACAGCAATAAAAAAGCAGAGCAAACTCTCACATGCCATAAAGATGAGCTTTGACGAGCCGCAGCTATAAGTTCGCTATGAGGAGCCGAAAGCCAACCAGCTGCGACTGCTGGACAGCAGCATATCCAGCACGCCAAAAACGACAACAATGTAGAACAGGGCGACGAAGCCGACCATCGCCATTTATTCTAGTAAGCGGTTACCAGATTGATAGCGCTTTCAACATCCAACGTGTTGTATTACATACATGTCCACTGGGAAGCCTGGGCTTCCGCCGCACGTTCGAACACCAACTTGCCCGCGATATAAGTCTTCTCGACCTGGAGATCGCCGTTCAACAACACGAAATCGGCGTCGGCACCGAACGATAGTGTGCCCTTGCGCCCATCAATACCCAACGCAAGCGCTGGATGAAGTGTTGCAGCTTCGATAGCTTGTTCAACGGTGCACCCCGTGTATTCGATGAGAGTCCTGACGCAAGAATCCATCGTGACGATGCTGGCGGCAATCGTGCTAGTGCCCGTCAGAAACGCGCCTTCCTTCTTCACTTCGACGCTTTGGCCACCCAGGTCGTAGACACCATGTGGCAAACCCATGCCCGCCATGGCATCCGTCACCAGCACCAAACCTTCTGGATGGCACCTTTGGATGATACGTGTAGACGTCGGATGAGAGTGAACGCCATCCAGGATAAGGCCGTAGTATGGTTGGTTCTTAATAAGACCGAGCAGACCAATGAGACCTGGATCACGGTGATGGAAAGGTGCCATCGCGTTGAACATGTGCCTATTGTGGACAATGCGTTAGATAGTACTGTGGATGGGGCTCGATGAGAACGAAGATACCTACGTGATCATGGTGACGCCATTGTCGACGGCTTCAAGGGCAGTTTGAAGGTTGGCGCATGAGTGGCCAACACTGGCGATGATTCCACGCTTCTTCAGTGCAGCAATAGCAGCTGGCGCACCTTCAAGTTCAGGAGCCAACGTGACGAGCGCGACTTCGTCGAGAGGTCCGTAGCGCTCCAGCAACGAGTCGATTCCGTTGATTGGTGCGAGCAGGACGCGCTCGCCGTGCGAACCCTTGCATTCTGTGTTAATGAACGGTCCTTCGAGGTGCAAGCCGAGGATGTTGGCAGCCTTGCGATCCGCGCCATCCTCAGTGCGCTTGTACAGCGGCATCACAGCCTTGTACACTTCGGCACTCGAGGACACGAGCGTGGGGCAGTACGCCGTCACACCTGTCGACACGAGGCGCTGTGACACGTACTCAATGTCCTTGGCCGTGATCATCGGGTTGGAGAAGTCGTGGCCAAAGCCGCCGTTGAACTGGACGTCGATGAAGCCAGGTGCGATGATGCAGCCACGGCCATCGATCACCTGATCCGGGTCGTGCACCTCTTCGGTGGGGGACAGCCAGTAGCGATTTTGTGGATCGATGACCTTGCCGTTCTTCACCCAGAAGTACTCGTTGCGTAGCTTGCCGTCGCGAAGCACGCGCACGTTCTCGAACTTGAGCACCGTCATACTATCGAACTTCCTCTCGCGATCTCTGCGCCTTCGGAACTGAGTGTCTTCGTCGATGACATGGTGCGCGCAAGTGGAGCAGACAGATGCGTCCGCTGCCTCAGGCAGATCGTCACCTCGATCAGCTTCGCCAGATGATTGCGTTTTCGACGTCGACGCGCGCAGTGAAAATTTCGTGGTGCTGTTGAGCGGCACGCAGCTGAGTGTGGGGAATTGCACACCCAGGACAGGCCCACTTTTGCACCGTTTTTGCTTGGTTGATCGAGCAAAGTGAGCCGGCATTCACAGCCGCAATCGCGGTTCCGGCGTCCGGAGAAGTTCCTCGTCGACTGTATCTTGTCACCCAGGGTTAGCATACAGTCTACAGTATTAATCGCATTGCCCTTCGGCTTTTCTTGTATACACACCCTGGGTGTACAGCGGCTATCACAGTATCCATGAATGCTTACCCTTGCTGACATGGAAATCGGTCATTAGCCAGCCCCCACGCAACCTGGACGCGCGAGCGTCACAGTCCGCTGGTACGATGGCACAGCCACAAACGCGGCCGGGAAACTGCCCAGATTGCCAGGTGGGATGACTGAGGTTTGTAGGGATGGTCCGAGGAACGTGCTCATGGATGCACACGTGTGATTCATCCTCATGGACTGTGGCAGTTAGCACAGGATTTCGAGCAATCGAAGGTGCTGTTCTATCTGCATCGGTGATTTCAATCGACACTGGAAACATGAGTTGTTTAAACCTCGCAAAATGCTCATACTGCTCTCCCCGGGCAAGTGAAACCTACCGCAAGAAGTACCTATTGACCGATCTGCAATGCCATGTCTTGAAAATTCTCACTGTCGTTGATTTGCCAACAGTTCCATCGCAGAGCACAACAATGCGATCGGCAGTCTTCCTGCCTGTGCCAACTTGCACTGGAAGCTGTCTACACCTCCGATGACAAGAATTCCGTCGCACTCATCGCCACACAGCGCTTGTAGCTCGCGGACACGCTCGGCACTCTGACTGCCGCTGAAGTCGCTCTCCTTGAGCCCCATGCTTGCTTTCGTTGTGCTCGTCGGCGCACCTTGGATCTGGACACAAAGGTCGCGACGGTTCAGGTCACGGTGCTGTATACGGGTGGGCTCGGCCGGTATCCATCTCACAGGTGCATTCATCAACGAGCGATGCCATCCTCCAGATCGACGTTTCATCAAGATATCGCCCCTGTCGCGCATCTCACATTGCATTTCTCCATTCAGAAGACCTTGCCAGGGAACGCGCGAAATTGAATCGACAGCCTCCAGCTGTTGCGGCCTCCTCACGTTTCGACTCGGCCAGATGGAGAGCTGATCGAACGTCAACTTCTGGATGTTGGATGGAGTTGCCGTCAACAATCGTTCAGATGACGTCAGAACATCATTCAGCGTCATGCCGTGAAGTGTTGGTGGTGCCCCAAAAGCAATCATTACGTTGGAGCTGTCCGCGCACTTCGCTCCGATGGCGAGCGAGTGTTGGCGCTGTTGCGTGGGCGTGTTGAAAGGAACATCGCAGACAACATTCACTTCAGAACAGTGCCATCCGTCGTTGACGTCTGAACTGATTTCCGATGAAAGAAATTGCCTTTGCCTCGTCGTGACGATTTATGATCAACGTTCGAAGAACCAAGTCGTTCTGATAGTGACCTGAGGCCCAGGTCACTATCAGAATGAGGCTCAGGCCTGAGCACATATGACGTGGTTTGAGGCCCACTTCCATCTCTCCCTCTACTGGGATCGATTGATGTAGAAGATGAGAACAATTACCACTGATGTACTGGACCCTTGATCCCCAGCCATTTCGATGATAAAGCTAAAGCATGAGATACTGTACCACCGACGGTGGCTGAACACGTGCGACGGCATTGGACACCAGTGTTGGATACAATCCTCACGGCCTTCTGCACGCGAATTGGTGTTGAGGTTGAAGTGCTTCAAGCAGCTAAAATGGAGCTCACGATCTTCATCCAGCGAGTGACGCATTGACCTATCCATAGTGGTCACTACGTAACCATGGCGGTGGCATAACATCCGCGAAATGAATTTGAATGATGCAAATGACGTCTCTAAAATATTCTACTGATGCTGTGCTGCATTACACAGATAAGACCACCCACACGAATATACTACTGACTTGGCAATCGCTTACGCCTGCAGCAGCGGTGTGGATGCTGTGGCTGTACCATAACTTCGACGTGGCTCAGATCCGATGAGCGGCGAAGACCGCGGCGTGATGCTCTGGCGCAGCGTAAGCTTGTAGTCTTCGTATTCGTCGAGCTCCACGACTGGCGCTCGCCACTTGGCCAGGAGATCAGGCGTCCAGACAAAGATGAAGACGCCGACGCAGAACGCTGCGATCAAGTGGCCGCACACGGCCGACGGCAGCACGCATTCCCATGATGCGCGGAGGGTGGCCATTGGCATCAGCAAGTACGCCCACATGACGTAGACGTTGTATAGCGGCAGGAGAACACGCGCACCAAACCAGCAGACGTAGGTCGTGTAGTAGAAGAACGAGTGCAGCGGCGTCTTTCCATGACCAAGCTGTTCGAGGAACGTGGCGATGTTGAGCGGAAGCACGGCAAATTCCACCAGCAGGAACGTATTGAGCAGATACAGATCGATACCGCAGCCTGGTGTGAAGTTGTAGATCACGTAGGGCAGACTACAGAACGAAGGATTCGCCAAAGAATGAGAAAAAGATTTGCAATACAGGCACACATAACGTGGCACGAATAACGTACGCTGCAACAATGTGATGCACCACGAAGACCTTGTAGAGCGGCACTCCCCAGTGCACAATCACGTACAAGTCATAGAGGAAATAACCAATCGCTGCAACCATCAACACCATCAGCACACCCGGTCACTTCATCAGCCGTACCACCCACGCTCGACGTACAAAACGAGAAGAACGCCTTGGCCAAGTGCGTCGACTGCAACGGCATGAGGTCGTCGTCCCATTCCTGGTGCAGCAGCGTGTAAAACATGGCTGGCACGATCACACAGGCGTGAATGGTCGAGTTCACCCTGCAATACCCACCACCACGGGCGCACGCCCCACTCGTTCAGATCCGCCACATGACCACACCCCAGCCACCCCCAACATGACCGTCGACGTACCGAGAGCACCAATCGCCCTGTTCAGCAGACGAAAAGTCGCGGTACACGCGCACATGCAGCTGCGACCAATGCTGCGCCAGGCGGAGCAGCGCCGCGAAGAGCGCCATGGACGCGAGCAGGATCACGAGCGGGCTCGTGAGGAAGAGCACCACGGTCTCCATCGGTCTCAATCTCTCTTTGTCTGTCGTCCGTCAGTCTCACTTTGCCAGCTGTGGTGGCGCGATGTGAGCTCACCAGGCGGTCCACGCACGTGCGCGCGGTCTCAACGGCGGCGGCGTGCTTTGGCCAGCAACCGCGCAGTGATGCGATGCCCGTTGTCGGCGTCACAGGGCTTTGGGCTGTGGGGTGGCTTGTCCCTTGTCACGCCCAAAGAGAGCCTCACCTGGCCAAAGTGGCGCCGGCCAGCCAATCACGGCACCCATCGGCCGGTATTTTGACCAATCAGCGTCCTTGAAGACCAGGATGGGTCCCTTGTCATCGTGACGCGCTGCCTGTGTCATGGCGGGGGCGGACGAAGAAACGTGCAAATCAAGGTGAGATCGAAATGAAGGTGCGTATTTCAAGGTAGATACAAAAGCAGAAATGGCTCAGACGAGGCTCACCACGGTGTCAGAAGTGGGTGAGACACCAGTTCCAGCCGTCAGTTGCGAGCGTGGAATTGTGACACCGCGACGGGGTCAGAGACTGGAGGTGGTGGCTTCGGATGGCGTGGGTTCAAGCCCATCGCCGTCGCTGTCGAGGGCGTCGACGGCACCGAGTGCATCGTACCAGTGCGGTGCAGCACGCTTTGGCCGTGACTGGAACACCAGCACCAGTGCGAGGAAACACACGAGGCCACCCATGATAGCCAGCGAGTTGACCAGCGACGCCTGCTGCCCGGGCTTGGCCTGCGGCACGAACATGTCGCCGTCGATGCCTTCGTCCATGAGCACGGGCGCAATGAACGTGTTGAACGCCTTGTCTGCTGGTGGCTGGTCGCGGCAGCTTGGTAGGTGCCGGTTGTCGCTATTGAGCGTGACCCAGCAAAGCCGACACGGCGGGTATTGGACGCAGCCTGGCAGCAGACTCACGACCGAATTGACGCAACGTGGGTCGTAGCTGGCGCTGATACCGTCGATGCCCTGTCGGGCAGCGACATCGCTGCAAGACTCGGGTTTGGCCACGACGGGGTGATTCGGGAACGGGCATGACGTGAAGCTGTGGCTTCGAGTGGTCTCCAAGAACTTGCAATAGCGGCACGCGGCCATTGCGAAGCAGCCCGTGCTCGTTGCCGCGGATGTACCGTCGTTTTCGTCCGTGGAGCTGTAGTCAGTCTCAACGCATGAGGCGTCCATGAATGCCGAGATGCCGTCGCGAACCATCCAGACCTTGACAGCAGCGGCGCAGTCATCGTCTGATAAGACTGTGGATGATGAGCTGACCGTGTTGATGGCAACTGGCTCGGACTCGAATTGCGATGGAGCTGCCACGCTCTGTGGACAAGTTTCGAGCTTATCTGCCCCTGGTGCGGTCTCGGCCGTCTTGCAGTGTCGACATGTCGTCGACACACAGCCTGGACCAAAGTCTGCACACGTTGAGTCTGCAAACGCGTGGAGGCCTGTGACTGCGTCGGCCGTGGAAATCGTCGACGCACATGCATCTGCAGTGGTGAAGACTCCGAAGTCTTCAAACTCCCCAGCGGTCGTAGCCTTCTCGCAGTCTACGAAATTCTCTGACGCCAGTGTTGGCCACTTTTTGCAGTAGCGGCAGCGATCGCTGAAGCAACCCAGTCCACCATGCGCACACGAAGTGTCCGTCATTGACGAGACGCCAACGCGCATGTCACCAGAGCTCACAAACTCGACGCATGGATCTTGCGGCGATGTTGGCACTGCTGCTGGTGGGGTTTGTGCATTGGTTGGTGCTGACGATGGCGATTGTGGTGATGCAACCCCCAAAACTTGGTCGCATGGCAAGTATGGGCTCGCTTGTGGCGTGTTCGAGATGCCACAGAACCTACATGATGGTGTGAGACAACCAAGGCCTCCAGCTTGGCAGGTGGTATCACTGATAGGCACCACACCGACTGCCACGTCGCCAGGCGACGAGTACGACCAACATGGATCTGCCTGGAACTTCGTGAGATCAGAGCTGGTTGAGGGGGACGAACTTGGTGACGACGCTGAGGTGGTGTGCGTTGTTGGTGCGTTGGAGCAGTTTGTGAATTGAGAAGACTGAGGTGTTTCTCTGACCTTGCAAAAGCGGCACGATCCGAAGCACCCGAGACCACCAGCGCTGCTGCACACATCGTCACTGAATGCACTGATTCCAACATTTTGGTCGCCAGTCGATACTTGAGCGACACAAGGATCTTGGCGACTGCACCAGTCGAACTGACTCGCTTGTGGGGTCTCCCGTGTCTTACAGAAGCGACACGTGTCGGCAAAGCAACCGAGCCCCCCGTGTACGCACGTCGCGTCCTCAAACGCACTCACACCGACATTATTGTCGCCACTGGACACTTGCTGCGAGCATCGATCATTTGGCGAAGTTGCAGTGGTTCCGCTGCTGGCACCGCCAGTTGCGGTGCTTGTGCCGGAGCCCGTAATCGTGGAACAATTGAGGAAGGCGGCAGACTGGATTGAGTCGAAGCTCTTGCACATTCGACACGCAGCATTGTTCACACATCCCAAGCCACCGCTCAGGCAGCTCGCATCATCCACCACGAAGACTCCGACGGCGCGGTCACCTGGGCTGCTGAATTTCGAGCAGTTGCTGTTGCTGTTGCCGGAGCTAGGCGGTGTTCCACCACTACTCGTCCCTGATGCCCCATTCGGATCAAATGGACACGGAAGGAATGGCACAACAGCGCCACTGATACTGAGCTTGCAGTACCGGCATGTGTCTGTGAAGCACCCGATGCCGTTGCAGTTCTTGTCGTAGTAGGCGAGGATACCCATTCGGCGATTGCCCTCATCGACCGAGTCGAGGCATGGGTCTTCCACTTGACACCAGTCCATGTTCATTGGCGAGTCGACCATCAGCGACTCGTGGTGGAATGACTGACCCAGCCAGGAGCCTGCACCCGTGTCGTTCACGACTAACAAAGGATACGCTTGCGTCAAGACGTCAGTCACACCTGCGCTAGGGTCATCCGCCGTTGGGAGGGTCACCACTACGTCGACGGTCAAACAGCCGACACTCGGACAAGCGTTGGCCAGCGCTGGTCGCGCCTGTGTCTGCATCATTCGGATGATCAACACATAGCGAGTTTGATCATAGAAGAAGCAGTTGGCACACGAATGATCGTTCCAGGCCTTCATGGGTGGTAGTGCGTGGCCTTTCAGATCGGTCACTGTCTTGATTGCCGTGCCGAGAGGGTAGCACACAGCCAACTCGAACTGATCGCCGACATTGGCAGCTGAGAGAACGATCGTGAGGTGGCTTGGCGTATGCTTTGGGAACTGCATGGCATACGAGGCACCCGCAGACAGCACTGGGTGGTAGAGCCAGCCGTTTGATGCAGGGATATACTGGCCGTCAAACTGCAGACTCGGTACTGTGGATGCTGCGTCTTCAACGTTGCTGCGGTAGATGGCAAGTGGACCGAATTTGTCCGGGTCCACGTTGTCGTCCACGCTGATGATGTCGAAGTTAGCGTACGAGTGTGGGCACGACAGTCCCCAATGCAGACTACGCTTGCATTGCTGCGTGTAATAGAAATCCCAGTCGGGCAAAATCGTCGCGCCAGCATTACCAGCGATCGCACCGTCCAAGTCGCGGAAGAGCGTGGTCTTTCCGCCGTCACCCAGCTGATCGCTTACCAGCACTTTGAACGGCGTGTCCTCGAATGTTAAGTTGGCGACAGAGGTGGCGGCCGACATTGCAAACGTGTTGAACAGACGTGTTCCGATGGCCGTGTTGATGTAATTGAGACACGGCTGCGCATACCAGTTGCGGAACACACAGTTCTGGACATACAACGGACCATCGTATAGCTTGATGCCCACTCGCGCGTCGTTGGAGCGGTCCAGTGCACTATCAGAGCGTTGCTCGAGGTAGTTAATGAACTGCCAGTCGGACTCAACGAGGTTGCCACGGTTGGCGGAGCCTCCCACAAACAACGAGTTGATCACATACGTCTCTGTCGGCGACGTAGCCGTGTTGCCCTGTGTAAGCACTTGGACACCTTCAGTGGCGTCGGCCACGCTCCACCCGTCCACTACCATTCGATACATTCGAAACCATCCACCTTGACGAACGTGGTGTACCACAAAGTCCTTGAACACTGGCATCTCGTCGGGCGAGTACGTGTACGGCGGAGAGTACAACGTCTGCTGCGGTGAGTCTTGTGCATCCAGGTTCGGACTCTCAACCTTGAGGCCAAAATGAGCCGAGTGGATCGTGTTGCCACGCATTTCACGCACTGGCAGACGGTATGGGTGAATGTCGTTGTACTTGCCGGTGGCGTAGCTGAATCCTTTGACGCCGATGCGTGTGTCAATCCAGAAACCTGTGCCTTCCACGCCGGCCACAACGTTGTTCGAGATAGTGTTGTCGGTATTGGTGATGTAGAACGCGCTGAGTGCTGTGAATGAATCTGAGCCGAGCATAGCGGGCACCACCTTCTCCTTGACCAGGACTATCAAGTTATTGGTGATGATGTTGTTGCTCTCTGCGCCGTCTTCGAGCATCACGGCGTGGCCTGTGATGTTGTACGCGACGTTGCTGTCAACCACCACGCCCTGAGTGCCGTGGATCGTAATGGCATGGAAATTCGAGTCGCGAATGGCATTACCCCGCAGAAACGTATTGGCCGGAACGGCTGCGCACAAGTGAAAGTGCATAGCGTAGCGTCCGATTTTGTCGCCTTGCCCAAAGTTTTGCAGCTCTACACCCTGCACCTGCGCGCGCCCAAAGCCCTCCATCACCATCAAGTGGCCACCAACGTGGACCATGTCGCCCACTTCCTGACACCCGCGGAACACAATGTTGCGCGACAGCAGACCAATCTCGGCGCGCTCGTCCACGCCCTCGGTCACATGGCCATAGTGCATGAACTCGAGTGGTCGGTCCACTTCGACGCAATCGGCTTGCTTGGCCACGATCGTGCGTTCTTCGGCTTGGTACGGGTCGTAGTCTGTCGATGGGATCACAATATCATCTCCCACTTGCCACGAATCTGGTGCGTCAAACGGCAGGCACGTCGACTGCGCTAGCGCGGTGTCACGCAATTTGGCCCACGTTGGGCCCGCGCCCTTCGTCCCGAACACAGCCAGCGTGCCGTTCGCCCGGACAACGACACCCTTGCGGCGTTCATCCGATGGTGGGAAGCTGGAGCCACAGTTCAACTCAATCATGGCCTTGTTGGCATATGGCGCGTCTTCGCTTCCAATGAGGAACGAACCGCTGATGTCGATGTTAGCGACGCTCAAGAACATGTCGTGGCTTGCATCGATCGTTAGGATCGCACCAGCCGAAACGATGAGCTGGCCGGCAACGTGGTTGCTCCCATTAAGAAGGAGTGTGTTGCCGCTGGCGATCGTGTAGTCGCCGTTCTCGACATGGCTTTCCCAAACAATGACGTCGGCTTGAGCGTAGCGAGTGAGGGCTGCCCAGAGCCCTAGCGCTGCCTGGAACCACCCAGGTCGCCAACGCAGCGGCGTTGTGTCGACGCTCACCATCCTTTGATGCTAACGTCGTGGTCGAGGTCGCGAAACCAGTTGTGTGTGTGTGTGTGTGCGAGCGAACGGCATGTGAAGCAGATGCGATCATTGTGGCCCACCACCGCACATCCCAGTCATGTCCAAGAACCTGCATTGCTTGGGAACAGGGAGAACGAACCAATGCGCCCAACTGACGCGCCAGCAACGTTCGCGGATGACCGGCGGAAGCACCCCCAGGCTGAATATAGCGGCGATGGTCATGCGATCCAGCAGGCCAGGTCACGGCGTTGTCACCAGCGCTGACCACAATGAAGCCGTGTCACACCAACACCAGACCGTGCAATTGCAGATCAACTGCTTGGCGCATGTCGTTCTCCGCTACTATTTCTATCACAGGAAAGAGCACCACACGGCATCGCACGAGCACACGCACCATGAACGTGAAGGTGCAACCCCGATGCAGCGAAGTAGCGGTCTTGCGCGTCGATGGCATTGTTGCCTCGACTTCACATTTCGAAAACGAATGCGACACTCCATTCCCGCCCGCGGAGACGAGGATGGAGAACGGGAATCATCAATTCCCGCTATATCCATTCTGGAAGGTCATGGTAGTGGGTAATGCCAAGCCTGAACGCACTACTGCATGATCTCTTTATCAGGGATATCAAATTATAAGCGTACATGATGGTCAGATCGACTGTCACAGCTGATCCAGCGAAGAGAGCTTTCGAATGGATCGCCATTCACATGCAGATCGATCCGCTTCATGACTGCGCGATGCTTCGATCAATGGGAAGCGCTTTTGTGTTTGCATAACTGGATGTGGAGCGAACGTGCAGGCACGCTCTGCATTGGCATTGCTGATGGGATCCGCTGATCATTAGGTCACATCAGCCGCTGATGATATGATGGAACTTCCAATCGAAGTTCGATTGGAACGCAGTTTTGAAGTGCGGTGCTGTCTTTGCTTTGGCCGGCGGAGCTTCCGCCGGATTGCCGGCAATCCTCCGGGCAACATCATCCCGGAATTTTGGGATTCGCGTTCCCTCCCATCTGGCCACAAGATTCCGCTCACAAGTGGGTGCTCAGTTTAATACTTCCACCAAGAGTGCGCACGTCACAGCGGCCGCGCTGGTGCCGTTGGGCCAGGTTCGAAAAGTGACGAGGCTGGCGTGCGGGTCTGTCACATGTCGCTCTGCAAATCACCAAGTGCGGTCTCCACGCTCCGTCCGTCGTGGCGCTGCTGTCGCACCGCTCACTCCGCAATTCGCCAGCTTCCTCACCAGCATCGCCCTCCTCCTTTTCGCAAGCTCCCAGTCACCATGTACTACCTTTTCGAAGCCGAATCTGGAATGCGCGAGCAGTTCACCCAGGACTCCAAGTTCCGCTCGCAAGTCAACACCAACAAGAACGGCAACATGTGCCAGGCCTGCCGCTGCAAGCAGAATGCGACCAAGGCTGCAAGCACCCCTCAACCGGCTCGATCCAACTGGAAGGCGGATGTTGTCCAGGACCACCACCTCCATGAACACGAGGAGCTTTAGTTGATCACTCGGTGCATTGCGCGCTGTTTGCTTCACTAAGTTGATTTTCATATATTTATTCATTCATCTGTAACTGCGAGTTTACGTGAGGTCATTGCACGTCCAAATCGCTCAGCTGGATCCATTTGCTCAGGTTCAGGGCCATCACGCTGTTCTCGTCCAAGCAATCGAGGTTGGTGCGGTTATCGACACCAATGCTGCACATCGGTGATGCCCATCCATTGATGAGCTCCTCCCGAATTGTCCAATCAGGAAGTTTCGAGATGTTGGTTCCAACCAGCCACATCCGTTTAGTTAGCAGCTTGTCTGGTTGAGACACTGGAAGTTCGTGGATCGGGTTGCCATTCAGCGTCAGAGCTTCCACGACAGCGAACAATTCACTTGGAACTTCTTGAATCGCATTTACGGCCAGCGATATGTAGAAAGCATTTTGTATGGACAGCAGACCTGCTGGAATTGTTGAAAGGTTGCACATTTCAAATGCCAAGATGAGTCCTTCATTTCGCCACTTGGATCCGAACTCATCTGGAATATCAATGCTGCTGTTCATCACCTGCAGCATCGTCAACGAAGCTGGCAAGTCTCTGTGCAGTAGTCCCAATGGAAACTTGCTCGGTCGCAATGGCTCAAAACTGGACGACACTATATAGATGGCTCCCAGCACTGGCGTTTTGCCTGCCGTGATCGCTGCCGTTGTGTCCCACCGAGTGATGGTCGAGTTGTATATGTTGAAAACGAGCAAGTCGGACATCTGGGTCACAATCGATGGCATCTCCAACGCCGGGCAATTTCCGAACGAGATGGATCGGACACCCACTAGCTCCAGCGGCGCGATCACGCGGTCGATCTCAGTGGACTCGCCGTCGAGGTGCAAGTGCGCGCAGTTAACGGCGATGGCAGCGCAGGACAGACGGTTGCCGATCCACGGAAACAGCTGTACTATGCATGTTGCCGGGTCAGCATTGGATCCTCGGGAATAGCCATCGATCGACAGAGCAATGACTAGCACGCCATGGACGACAAACAGTGCATGTGCGATGTTGAGGAGTATGTGAGATTTGGGATGCACGTAGCTTGGCTGCGTTTGTTCAGAGTCTTCGTGCTCACCCTCGTCATCAACGGTTGGAGCAATTCTTGGAGAGAAATCGAACAAGGCTTTGATATCTTGCAGTGCTTGGATGCACGACAGCATTGGGAGAAGTTGTGCGAGCATTACCGTCCACGACGTGAAGATAACTGTACGTAGTTCACTTTGGGCTTGCACTAACCAGATCGGATTGAAGCTGGAGTTCTCGTCCGTGCCTCCGACGATCATGATGACAATGTAGGGCCATAGAACCAGCGCAGGCATGAGCAATGAAGTCATCAGGTCCAAACATACATCTGCCGCCAGGCAGCAACAGCGAATGACGGGTCTCACTTTGTGGTGCCGCAGCAGTATGTGAATGATTGGTGTCGACCAACAATTGATGATTAGAATAACAACTGAGAATCGATTGAGCCACATGCGTGTAACATGCTGACTGTTGTTGTAGCACTGGAGTGTCTGCATTGCCACTTCGACGACCTCTCGCAACAAAAATGCGAACTCGAAGTAGGAACCTCGGACGCCAATGATGCTGCTAACCTTGGCTGCAAATGCGCTGACCCACCACCACACCCATAAGAGTGGAAGAACTGGCAGTTGCCAGCAGGGCGTCGATGTTTCCAATTCGATGTCTTGTTTTACTTGCTTGGCACGGAACACCAACTTCCTTGCATGGACGCTTCGAAGCACGGCCTGAAAAGCGGAAGACAAGTTGTAAGCAACTACGACGCCTCCCACCACCACGAAGAACCAAGCAGCGGATTCGTTCAGCTCAATGTCAGTCATTTGAAGAAATTGAAGCGCTCCATTTCCTTTTGAGAGCGTCAAAACGGTGGCGTAGGCAAGTCCGACCACGAGGATACATAACCCCGCCAACGTATGCACTAGTACGACGTAGATCCAAATGAGGGCGAACTCAGCGCGGGATTGCACTATCACAGGCTCAACCAAGTAAGCAGACTTTCTCCGCACAGTACGCATACTTCCGTGATGCATCATGATGCTCACTGTCGTCGAGGACGGGCTCCCCGTTCAGTCACAGAGTGGTGCGAGGCCAATGTCTGGCCCTTCCGGCGCCCGCCTTTCAATACCACAGACAGCGCGTTCGTTTCTGCTTTCCAAAGGTCACCGACCTCACTACAAGAATGGAAATACGAGAATTTACTACACTGATCATAGCACTTCGCTTGCAGGGGCTTCGCTCTATTTGTATCTCAGTCGATGCGATGCAGCCACGTGTTCGAAGGGAATGCGCTTTGATTGGTCTGCTGCTCTTTTGTCCGAAGACAGCACCAGACACCATCTGCGCATCTGTCACGTCGGGCTTTCGATCATGACGATGTGACCGTCGCAAGTTTTGTGATTGTTGGGTCAAGCGCAGTGTGCAGTGACATTATGGAAAATGAACTATATGCGAATTGTGTCGCTGAGGTGCCCGGTGGCAACCAATCCACCGGCGCTGCGTTGCAATCTCGATTCTGGCGAGGTCTATCAATTTCTTCTCTTTCTCGATTCCGTGAGTTCTTCTACTGCTTGGCGAGACTACATTTCGGTCAGACCGCTAAAATGCATCCAATCGCTCAGATTCATGACACTATCGATCAGCTGACAGTTTACGACGGAGCTCCTCGCCGTTCCATTGATCTGATACTCTCGGTCGCCGCACAGTGGACACCCAAATGCATTGACGTGGAGAAGTTTTGCAGTCCATGTGGGCAGTGTGGATACGTTGGCCTGTGTCAGCCAAATGGTTTCAGTCCGCAGCTTGTTCGGCTGCACTGTCGGAAGTTCGTTGATCGGGTTGCCACTCATTGTGAGAGTTTCCGTGACGGCGAACAGCTCACTGGGGACCTCGTGGATCGCATTCGCTGCCAAGGATAAGAAGGAGACGTTTCTCATCGAAAGCAACCCTGCTGGTACAGTGGTCAGGTTGCACATTTCAAGGGCCAACACTGTCACTGGATGCGTCCACTTCAAACCGAAATCGTCTGGGATCTCGAACTTGCTATTCACGACTCGCACCGTCGTCAACGAAGGTGGCAAGTCATTGTGCAGTAGTCCCGACGGAAACTTGCAAGGTCGCAATGACTCAAAACTGGACGACACTATATAGATGGCTCCCAGCACTGGCGTTTTGCCTGCCGTGATCGCTGCCGTTGTGTCCCACCGAGTGATGGTCGAGTTGTATATGTTGAAAACGAGCAAGTCGGACATCTGGGTCACAATCGATGGCATCTCCAACGCCGGGCAATTTCCGAACGAGATGGATCGGACACCCACTAGCTCCAGCGGCGCGATCACGCGGTCGATCTCAGTGGACTCGCCGTCGAGGTGCAAGTGCGCGCAGTTAACGGCGATGGCAGCGCAGGAATGGCGATTGCTGAGCCATGCAGATAGCTGGGTCAGCCTTCGATCCTCTGGAATAAGCATCGATGGACAAGGCAATCACCAAGACGCCATGGACGACAAATAGCGCGTGGGCAAACTTGAGTATGATGTGAGTTGCGGTCGATGCATGAGAATTGCGCTCCTGGTTTTCAGAAGTAGGCGCAACCGCAATCTTTGGAGCGTTTGAAAGTAAGGACTTGACATCTTCGAGAGCTTGAATAGAGGAGAGCATGGGAAGAAGCTGTGCCAGCATCACCGGCCACGATGTGAACACGACAGCGCGTAATTCGCTCTGAGCTTGCACTATCCACACGGAACTGAAGCTAGTTTGCTCTTGAGTTCCTCCCACGAGCATGATTATGACGTAGGGCCATAGGACAAGGGCTGGCATGAGCAGGGACGTCATCAGGTCCAAAAGCATATCTGCCGCCAAGCAGCAACAGCGAACAACTGTCGTCACTTTGTGATTTCGCAGCAGAAGGTGTATGATCGGTGTCGACCAACAATTGAAGACTAGGAGCACAATCGAAACTTGGTTAAGCCATTTCCGGGTAACGTATTGGCTGTTGTTGTAGCACTGCATCGATTGCATCGTAACTTCGATGATCTCGCGCAACAAGAATGCTGCCTCAAAGTAGTCTCCTCGAACTCCAACAATGTTTCGGTACTTGATAGCAAGCGCTCCAAGCCACCACCGCAACCACGTCAAAGGAAGGAGCACCAGCTGCCACCATGGCGTTGGCACTGTCTTTGTTTCGCAATCGGCGTTGTCCATCCGTCTTTTCGCGTGGAACACCAGCTTACGGGCACGCACCGATCGAGCAATAGCCTGCATCATGGATAGCAAATTGTAGACGACGATCATGCTGGCGACAAGCACGAAAGATACGACCGCTGATTTGTTCAAATCGATGTGTGTCGTCTGAAGAAACTGCATCGTGCCACTATCCTTCGACATCGTTAGCACCGCAGCGTAGGCCAGTCCGACAACGAGCAAGCTGAGACCCGCAACAGCGTGCACCAGCACCACGTACGACCATATCAGCACGAACACAGCGCGATTTTGAATGCAAACTGTGTCGACATCACGATCAAACTTGGAGCGCACAATGATCGTCTTTCCGTGACGCATGCTGCTACGATGGCCAGAGACGCACTGGGAGCATGCATGTGGGGCGCGTCGGACGCGTGCTATCAATACTATCTGCCCAAATGCGGAATAAGTGGGAGGCGCCTTCTAGAAAGCGATTCTCCTGTAGAACAATGTCGGTGCTCCCGATACATTTTCTCCTTGAACGCTGTTCCACAAACGCTCGGCAATCTATTTGTTTTGGGTTTCCTAGCATCCTCGTACAAACGTCTACCACGGCAGCTCATAGCCTTCAAAGTGCAAGTACTTGCCGCTGTCCGACAGCGTCGCTTGCTCAATGCGCTCGGCCATGCCAACCACGCTCGTCGCTGGTGACACCGCACCTCGCCCGCCCGTCATGTCGGACTCGACGTAGCCAGGGTGCAGCAGCAGCGCCGTGATGCGGYCGTCACGCAGGTCGAGCGCCAAGTTCTTGTTGAACATGTTGAGCGCCGTCTTGGATGCACGGTAGCCGTAGTGGCCGCCGGAGCCGTTGTCATCGATGCTGCCCATGCGCGACGTAATCTGTGCCACGAAGGCCGACCCGCGTAGTTGGACGGCCGCACGTAGGTTGGGCAGCAAGGCACGCGTGAGCAGCAGCGGGCCGACGGCGTTGACTTCAAACTGCTTCATGAGGTCGGCCTTGGTCGTGACAGCGAGACCACCGCCCATGGAGACGCCGGCGTTGTTGATGAGCAGGTCGATGGGCGTCGCCTCGAGCGAAGCAGCAGTGGCCAGGATGGCCTGCTCGTCGCTGGTGTCGAGCGCCAGGAGCTTCCACGGCCGCAGCTGGACGAGCTATTGACGCGCAGCGCACACAAGTCGGTCAGTATTGATCGCATGGATGCTGCGGTAGGACGACGTCCGTCGTGTTGTGCTGCGAGTGTGCGTACCTGGTCGGCACGCGTGACGTCTCGGACGGTGGCGATGACGTTCCATCCTTGACGGATGTAGTGGCCAGCGAAGGCGAGGCCGAGGCCGCGGTTGCAGCCAGTGATGAGTACGGTCTTGGTGAAGGAGGACATGGCCATTGTGCTGCTGCTGATAGTGCTGTTGTGGTCGTCAGAAGTGGAAGACGAGGAAGTGGCTGTGTTGCTGGAAGCAAATCGATGAATGAGGGGGAACGACGAGGAGGTGATGAAGGCGGCATTGCCATGTTGCGGCCGCGCCGTTGTGACGCTCCAAGGAGCGGCGGCGCCTTCACTCACGACGTGGACATCAACACTCTGCAGCAGCCAGTGGTGCACAGGTGCGGCGATCGCTGCTGTCATGCGGACACATCAAGCGATGGCTTAATATTGGACACCTGTCATCCCACTGTTACGACCGTGACTGGCTGTTTCACACAACATTTGGTGTGTATTTGTTTGTCAGTGGTTGTGTGTTTTGTTTCGTGCCTGATGGGATGATGCGTCACGGCCGCCCCATGATGCAATCCAAAGTGTGAATCAGCGCTGCGGCGCACATGATGTAATCGATTGCCTGGAGCGTCCGCCTGCTGTACCTGCAATTGCAGCGACGACCGCACCGATGCATCACTGACTGCTGCAACTGCATTCTCAGCGCAAACGAGTGATGTGGAATACGAATGAGACTGTTAAGAATGCAATGAAACATTGCTAAATCAAGTGATAATGTTTTTGTTTAGCTCAGAACCTTCACGTTCACAAGCTGGAAGAGGTCGATGGGTCACGCCATGTATCCGCTCGTCAGGTTAGTCCGCGTACAATCCACTATTTACGGCCCATTCCGTCAGATTATCGGATATCACTCGGGTTGCCGTCTGACAATTAACGAGCGAGCTGTTGTAGATACCGCTGTCGCACAATGGAGATCCCCATGCGTTGATGTAGCTCTCGTTCGCTGTCCACGACGGAAGTTCAGCAATGCTGGTCTCCACTAGCCACATTCGATCAGTCTGCAATTCATGCGGTTGCACACGCGGAAGTTGATTGATCGGGTTGCCATTCAACGTCAGACTCTCTGCCGTCGCAAACAACTCACTTGGAACCTGGCGAATTGCATTTGCCGAGAGAGATAAGTAGGCGATATTCCTCATCGACAAGAGTCCAGTAGGAACTGTTTCCAGGTTGCAGCTGTCAATGGCCAGCACGGTCATTGGATGACTCCACTTTGAACCGAAGTCGTCTGGAATGTCAATGCTGCTATTCATCACCCGCAGAGTCGTCAGCGACGAAGGCACGTCGTTGTGCAACAACGCGGACGGGAATCTGGTTGGCTGCATCGGTTCCAAACTGGAAGCGATGATAAAAACGGCCCCGAGTAAATTGTTTCCAGTGATCGCCGCGGTCGCGTCCCATCGAGTAATAGTCGAGTTGTAAATGTTGAGAACAAGCAAATCCGGCATCTTGGTCACAATCGACGGAACCTGCAATGCTGGACAGTTCGCGAACGAAATCGATCGCACGCCCAGTAGCTCCAGCGGCTCAACCACGTGCTCAATCTCATCGGAGTCACCCTGGAGGTGCAAGTGCGCGCAATTCACTCCGATGGCAGCGCAAGACAGGCGATTACCAAACCATGGAAATTGCTGCACCAAACACGTGACCTGGTCAGCTTTGGATCCTCTGGAATAAGCGCCAATGGACAGTGAAAGCACCACCACGCCGTGGACGACAAATAAACCGTGTGCGACCTTGAGAAGGATTGGTGTTTTGGTATGTACGTACGTTGGGAAATCTGGGTCGGAACCATCCTGTTGATTTTCACTGCTACTCGGTGCAATCTTCGGAGAATAATTGAATAGAGTCTTGATGTCTTGAAGCGCTTGAATACATGAGATCATTGGGAGAAGCTGAGCCAACATCACAGGCCAGGAAGTGAAAAGGACAGCACGGAGCTCACTTTGGGTTTGCACCAGCCAGGTGGCGCTAAACGCTGATGGTGCTTCGCCAGAGACCGTGTTGAGCATAATGGCGATGTATGGCCACAACACGATCGACGGCAAGAGCAGTGATGCCATTAGATCTAAGAACACGTCAGTTGCCAAGCAGCAGCAGCGAATGACCGTCGTGACCTTTTGGTGCCGCAGAAGCACGTGAACAATAGGTGTCGACCAGCAGTTCAAAACGAGGATGACGACCGAGAATGGATTGAGCCACACGCGTGTGACACACTTGCTGTTGTTGTAGCACTGGAGCGTCTGCATTGCGACTTCGACCACTTCTCGTAACAGGAACGCTGCCTCAAAGTAGTCTCCTCGAACGCCCACGACATTGCCAACCCGGCCAGCAAGCGCACTGACCCACCACCACGCCCACATGAACGGAAGGAGCGGCAGCTGCCAGCACGGCACGGATACCGTCGAGGAGTCCGATTCGGCACCCACTTCAACTCTTTTCGCTTGGAATACCAGCTTCTTGGCATGAAACGATCGAACGACGGCCTGACAAGCGGAACATAAGTTGTAAGTAACCACTGCACTTCCCACCACCACAAACGTCCAGCCCGCGGAACTGTTCAGCTCGATGTCAGTGGTTCGCAGATATCGTCGCGACCCGTTGTCTTCCGGTAGTGAAAGCACCACGGCATAGGTCAATCCGACGACAAGGACACATAGGCCCGCGAACGTATGCACCAGTACCACGTAGGCCCAAATGAGCGCAAACTCGGTGTGAGATTGCACAACCACAGGGTCAACCAGGTACGAGGACTTCCTCCGCACAACGACCGTGTTTCCGCGATGCATAGTGGCGTGTTCACCGTCGTGGGGGAATAGACTCGACCTCTAGTCACACGCGCGTGAGATGAATGAGCGGCTTCTCCTTCAAATGTCGCTGCATCCGATATTGCATTGCCCAAAAAACCTACTTGACCCCAAATAGTCGGCCTCTTATGAAAATAGGAAGCGCTGTGATTGGCCTGCTACAGTATAGAATATACTGGTATTGCTATAGAATACATGCATTCTTTAGCGGGCCAATCACAGCGCTTCCTCTATGCTTTTAAGTGCCGGTGAGCACAGGTATTCATACGTACCTACGCTCACCATCACGAAAAATCATTGAAAGCACCCAACTGATGTGCTCGTTCTTGTCTTACCCCACGGGCTCGACGACCTTGCAACGTGACTTGGCACGGTGTGATCGCTGTTGAGCTTGCTTCTCTGTTACCTCTATAAACCAGCTAGACCGTCTAGCTGGCATGTACTTCGAAGTAGAGGAATATGGGGCGAGTGGAGGGAACGTCATGAAATACGTTCCCTCCAAGTGCGCAAATTTCTCCCTGCAGTTGATGGATTGCTCTCGCTGGCTGTTTTACACTCGTGCAACGACGTGAGTGTCCCATGACTGGTGTCTGATGGGTTTCTCACGACGAAATCCTTGGCCCACAACGCAATCAATCTTTTCTCGCAGAGATGATTGCTTGATGAGCCATCGCTTGATATGTCCGCATGACAGCAGCGATCGCCGCACCTGTGCACCACTGGCTGCTGCAGAGTGTTGATGTCCACGTCGTGAGTGAAGGCGCCGCCGCTCCTTGGAGCGTCACATCTACGCTGCCTCGTCGCCGCCGATGTGACGCACGCACGACAAAGCTCACTTCGGATTTCGCTTCCGAGCTCGCTCAGTCCCTGGTCTTCAGAACAGCAAGGCACCATCACTAGCATGGCCAACAGCAGCGTCAACGAGTTCGGCGCGCCGTCGCAGTTGACGTATCACGCCATGGGGTCGCCTAGCATCGCGCAGCGCGGCCGCAACATGGCTATGCCGCCTTCATCACCTCCTCGTCGTTCCCCCTCATTCATCGATTTGCTTCCAGCAACACAACCACTTCCTCGTCTTCCACTTCTGACGACCACAACAGCACTATCAGCAGCAGCACAATGGCCATGTCCTCCTTCACCAAGACCGTACTCATCACTGGCTGCAACCGCGGCCTCGGCCTCGCCTTCGCTGGCCACTACATCCGTCAAGGATGGAACGTCATCGCCACCGTCCGAGACGTCACGCGTGCCGACCAGGTACGCACACTCGCAGCACAACACGACGGACGTCGTCCTACCGCAGCATCCATGCGATCAATACTGACCGACTTGTGTGCGCTGCGCGTCAATAGCTCGTCCAGCTGCGGCCGTGGAAGCTCCTGGCGCTCGACACCAGCGACGAGCAGGCCATCCTGGCCACTGCTGCTTCGCTCGAGGCGACGCCCATCGACCTGCTCATCAACAACGCCGGCGTCTCCATGGGCGGTGGTCTCGCTGTCACGACCAAGGCCGACCTCATGAAGCAGTTTGAAGTCAACGCCGTCGGCCCGCTGCTGCTCACGCGTGCCTTGCTGCCCAACCTACGTGCGGCCGTCCAACTACGCGGGTCGGCCTTCGTGGCACAGATTACGTCGCGCATGGGCAGCATCGATGACAACGGCTCCGGCGGCCACTACGGCTACCGTGCATCCAAGACGGCGCTCAACATGTTCAACAAGAACTTGGCGCTCGACCTGCGTGACGRCCGCATCACGGCGCTGCTGCTGCACCCTGGCTACGTCGAGTCCGACATGACGGGCGGGCGAGGTGCGGTGTCACCAGCGACGAGCGTGGTTGGCATGGCCGAGCGCATTGAGCAAGCGACGCTGTCGGACAGCGGCAAGTACTTGCACTTTGAAGGCTATGAGCTGCCGTGGTAGACGTTTGTACGAGGATGCTAGGAAACCCAAAACAAATGGATTGCCGAGCGTGTCTGGAACGCTCCTTGCCAGTGTGTTAGTTGAAAGGGAATTGGCCGCATATAGAGCCGGCATTTGCTCTTGGTGAACATACTCGTTGGTGGGTCGCGTGTATTTCATCTTATGTAGTGACTGGAATTCAAGCCACTTGAGCTCTTGTGGCAATTGTGTTTCTTCATCCGATCGATCAATGACATCTTTCAACTACATTGTCGGAGCTACAACATCGCGCGAGGGCATTTCTATTCACATTCAACAGCAGCATGAGCTGATGAATCGGATCGAAAGCTGGTGATCAGGATGCAGTAATGCTGATTTGATGGTGGTGGTGGGTCTATTACGTGCGTCAATGAAGATAGGATCGCTCGCCAAATGCGTGCAGTACACGAAGGGCTGCGAGAACACTACCTCGTTGTTCAAGGCAGTGTCGTCCGCAAAACCGCCGACTATTTCACAGTGCGAGTCTGGGGTGGTGTCCAGCAGTAATGCTGATTTGTTGGAAGGCGACTTCATTCTGAGTGCATCGTTCCCAACGGATGGCCGACACGATCGCTCATACACTTCGCGCTGGATCGAGAGATGCGGCTCTGTATCCTTCCTCACCTGTTCGGCGATCCCGCCCAACATCGGTCAATATCTCACAAATGATGTTTGATCGACCCGCGTGTAGGCACCCATGCACGATCAAGAGTCCCCCTGAAAAAAAAGACAAGATATCCAGGTACCAGTTACTGAATATAGGAAGCGCTTGTTCAACATACATCCCCTGTCATGATCATCATCATCATCATCATTCCGCATGCAGACAAACTACAGGATATCTCAACTGCTCTGCTGTTGCTTTCGCAAGCTACGGAGCTGATTGAGCCTACAATCACTCACTCACACGCCAAAACGGGGCAGCCAGTCGAGGGACATTAGGGCATACGAATCTTTCCGTCGCTTGAAGTCGCACTCAATTCCAAATGAGTCAGTATCCTGTCGATCCACACAGGTTTGATGAATCAGCGCCCCTATCTAGTCTTATGGCCGATGTAAACTGGCATTGTAGGGACACCAGGACCAGCGGCTGCTTCAAAGCTCAACCAAACAACAGCTACGATCGGCCACATCCACGGCGACCCTCGCGGCAGAAACGCCCAAGTCAAACCAGCGTCGAAGCTTCCCTGACACGACGAAGCAAGAAAATACCACAAGTCATCCAGTACGGAGGCTTGGCGCGCTTCTCCTTTTCACTGTATTTTAGCTAGCATTGCATGAACGTTGTGATTGATGAGATCTTTGTTGTCTGTGCGGGTGTAAATTCAACTGACTGGCTGTTGTTTGCTGTGTCGTATACGTCGAGCTGATGCCACTCGTCAGCATATCGCTTCAGCAATGCACTGCCATCTGGTTCGATATCATTGTAGCGTGTCTTGCGAGAAGCCAGACGCATGTTGGAGAAGCTGGTAATTCCGAATACGTTTGCCGATTGAATGGACTGCTCCGTCGTTGATGGCAGCGGTACTTGTGAAGCGAGTGATGCGGTCTGCGGACTGCAGACGATCGTCGCTCACCACCGTTGGGTGTCTCAACTGCTCGCTGCCCGCAAACCCAGTTGGGGCGCTCTCTGCTCCTTCTTTAATCGGACTGGTGGTGCACCCATACTTGAGACTTGCGCGTATCTGCTGATTACGTCGTTCCACCGCGCTTGCTAGCACAGCAATAGTTTCGTTATCTATCAGTTGGAAAATGTGATTGTTGTTCGGCACGAGCGACACCACGCACTACTATCAGTGGGAGACGAGTCGTTTGTTATCGCATGTACTATCCGTTGAACCTCAGCCATGTCAGCCGGGCTAAGATGTCTTGTCTCAAGAGAAGCTAGCCCGGCGTGACAGGTTTTTAGCGTTTCCCTTGCTAACTTTTGCACTCTCTGTCGTGCATCTTGCAGCAGACCTTTTCGATTCAGACGGACCTAGGAGGCAAGTAGAGGAAAACCGAAATCAAACGTAACAACGATTTGCCACCTCATTCCACAGCAGCGCTAGTCCCGCGCCAGCAACTGCGGCACCACAGTCAAGCTATAATAACACACATTTTTCCCAGCATTACCAAACGACGACACCAACCGCAGCACCAACCCTCCAGTATGACACTTGGCGGAGAGCTGCAAAATATTACGTGCTCATCAACGCGGTCATCGGTGGCGTCGCGTGCACGAGCCTCCAGATCGCCGTATGGTCAGTCCGGTGCCGAGTGGCTGGCCATTTACGCTGCCACGTTGATGCGCATTGCTGCGATGGTGCTCTGGTTTGAGTGGATCGGCACCTTCAAGAAAAATTTCTTTGGTCACAAGCGCGGTGTTGTTGTCTGCGGAAGGCTCTACTGTCGCATCCTGTTGGTCGTCGTGCCCAGCGAGTTCCTGACGTACTGGCTGAATCAAGATTTCCGTCGCGTTGTTTAAATTTTGCATTGTGTTGTACCCATCGGAACCGCTTAGCACTGCATGGCAATGTAGAAGTCTCTTCAAATTGAATTCAGTTATTCTTATTGCTGATGGAAGTTGGTTGACAAGTGGGCGAGGCCCCACCGCATCAAGACCTCTGTCCGTTCGCACTTTGCGACTCAGTACTGTGTGCTTACGTGGTTGTTTACTTATCCGTTGATACTAACTTTGCCTCAATGAGAGATATCGTGCTGCAAACCGGGTCTTTTCTTCCGATCGGACGTTGACGGCGAGTGGACGGACCACCAACCCAATCAACAACAACGAGCACCCGAAGTGGCATGATGTTCGGTACTTTCTGACTGAAGGTTTGCTCCTTCTCATCCAGATGTTAATGAATTCGTGCGGCAGAGTTTATTCAGCATCGGTGCTTAAACTTTATTGTGTGCGGGTCAATCACTTTATTTGCATTGAATGAATATGTCGACAACATCAGAAATCGGCAAAGTACTTGGCGTTGTCTTCAGGGTCAATACTCTCAGCACTCGAAGACATATCGTCAAGTGCATTGCGAGATGTCGCTGTGTCCTCAGTATCATCAGTCGCAAGATTGTACGGGGGTACTATATCGCTAGCACACCCTGATTCCATCTGCGCAGACGCTAGTAAGTAGTATTCATAGCGTGATCACAGCTTACAGACTTACGAGTTGCAAACTTTCCCATGGAGTGTCATGAAACCATGGATGCTGCATAATCTGGCCTCAAACATCGCACCAGCACAAAAGCATCAGAGCGCGGATCAACAACATTAGTCAGAAAGCAGTCACACCTCGTTGGCGCCATGAAGACCCAGTCGCTTTCCCGGGTTGAATGCCAGGAGCTGCCTGCACGTAACCCCCAGATTAATGCCAACGAACATATTTGCGAATCTAACACACGAAGCAACTCACTGAAGCAGTGACTTGAGCTCTGGACTTGCAGAGTCCGGCAGAAGAAGACTTGTTGAAATGTTTTTGGCAAAATTTGAAATGCTGTCAAAATATGCTTCGAGCGACGTCGCTGACTTGCTCTGGTATTCCCATGGTGGTCGACCGCAAACCATTTCATAGATGATCACACCCAGACCCCTGCATAGAAAATACGTGAACAGCCAAAGATCTCTCTGTCGATACATCTAACATGGTTGCCTTCATTCACTGGAGCTCACCACCAATCCACTTGAAACCCGTACTCGGTACGCAAAAACACCTCGGGTGCCATGATGTAATGCGTGCCGCAAAACGACGAAGTCCTTGATGCTGGATCTTTAGGGTCAGCTTTGGATAATTCTTTTGCAAGCCCAAAATCGATCACTTTGGCAAACCCACGCTTGTCCACGAGGATGTTGCCACTCTTGAGATCTCGATGAACGAATCCTTGGGTATGAAGCGCCCGGATAGCTAACACTACTTGCGCTGCGTAAAACTTTGCAATATGCTCTGGGAACCGTCCTCGGTCCTTGTAGTGCCAGACACAGCGATAAAGGGGCTTGCCGTCAATATATTCCAGTAAGAGCGACGAAAAATCCTCATCTTCGAAGTGGTCGACCGACCGACAGAGGAAGGCACTCGTCACTTCCGACAGAACTCGCTGCTCGGTGCGTACACGCTGCTGCTGTAGGTCACTGACCACCTTGTTTCTTGGGATGCGCTTTAATGCTAGCATACCAATGAATAGAGATACGATGCGTATGGATGAAGACTCCAGATCACTCACCGTACAACTGCTGCGTGCTTTTCTTCCGACACAAAAACACACTATCATTCCATCACCAGGCAACCAGTCCACGTCAGTGAAAAGTGCGTTTGCATTGCCATATTCATGTGCAACGCACGTGGCATAGCCGCCCTTGCCGAGAACCTGGAGCACTTCGATGTCGTCCATGACGATCTATCCACCTGACGTGTCCCTTCGTGGCGGGATGGATAGAAACGCTGGTTAGAAACCGACCCATGTGAGTTCATCCAACAATTAATTGGCGCCAACGCGAATGCCTCACCCGCGAAAAAAGCGACAACAACGATGAGCGCGATGCGAGCGCGCATGCGCAAGGAGTTGCAGATGCTCGAGACAGATCCACCGCACGGTGCGTGCAATCCTACACCTTTCAATGGTTTTATTGACGGCAGATTCACTTACGAGCGTGTACGGGTATTCGATGCACACGCGGCACAGGTGTATCGGCCTGGCCAGTAGATGACCGCATCGATCGACTGGAAGCACGTGAGTTCATCCATCCACGGCACTTGCTGCATGGTGCTTCATCAACACAATCCTTGCTGTATTGAATTATTAAGATGTGTATTGTTGATAGAGATTCTTGGTCCTGAGGACTCGCCGTACGAAAAGGGCGTCTTCCACCTTGACATTGAAATCCCTGAAAGGTGGGTCGTGAGCTGCATCGCATCACGCATTCCACCGTCGTTCTGTGTGCTCATGCACTGTGGTGTGGATGTCCAGGTATCCATTCGAGCCGCCCAAGGTCACGTTCAAGACACCAATTTTCCATCCCAACATCGACGACGCCGGTCGGATCTGTCTCGACACGCTGAAGATGCAGCCAAAAGTGAGTTGCGTGCTGGCTTGACACCGTGAATGACCCTGGGAGTCTATCGCATTCCCAATCGCATCATTATTCAAGTATTGACCAAGAATTTTTTTTTGATGGATTGCACGTGCGGATGACAGGGATCTTGGCTGCCGTCAGTCAACATCAGCACTTTACTCACAACAATCCGATTGCTCATGTCCGAACCGAATGCCGATGATGGATTGATGCCTGAAGTGGTGAGGAGTAAGAAATTATTCAACCCATTGGTGGCTCTGATGCTCATCAGAAGTGCTTTCGTAGACCAATTTGTACAAGCACAACATCGAGTTGTTTAATCGCAAGGCAGCTGAACATACGCACCGACATGCGCGGAAGTCGGAAACGATGCGATCAACACTCAACGTGGTAGCAGAGCCCAAGGAACAAAATTCAGCTGCAATCGACGAGGAAATGAAGCAGCTGACGAAGCCAATTGAGGGTGAAGTCGAACCGTCCCAAACGCAGCACGAAAATCTGGGCAATGTCGAGGTGATCCTTTCTCAACGCCGCGCAGAACCAAACAACTCGGACGATGACAGCGATGACTGGAGCGATGACGACGACGAAGATGAACTAGAAGCGCCGCCAAAGAGACAGCGCCGATGACCAAGTTCGATCCTACGCTGGAAACCCTCTGACGCAGTACATATGAGGTCGACACCAATTTATGTACCATGCAACTCTAAAACCGTTTACGGGAGCTTATTTGTGACTATGCCGCATAACCCAGCCTGGTGTGTGCACTGGCTGATACGTGACTAGCAGATATCACTCTCACTGCTATTATCACATCAAGAATGCCCACCATGAACACTCGTGCAACCGGCGTGACTAGTATTTGCAGCTTTATTCCATGTAACTCGCTTGCTGCATCGTTCAGGCATATGATCTAGCATGAGTGGCCTCTACCCGAAGTGCGTCATATACGTTGCACGAATACTGTTGTGATGATAGTTCTCACTATTCCATCTGAGCGGTTTATCGCCCGTTCAATTTGCCGCATCAGCTGGTGCCACAAGCTCATTCTGCGACAAGTTGCAATCGTTAAAACGAAGATTTCCTTTCTTGAATGCTCGCCGTTGAAATGCTGCATCCACTTCGAGTTGCTTCGTCCGCTCGGTTGACATAAGTCACTGCCGGTCGGGAACCACTGAGGCTTCTCCATTCTGTCGAGATACGCAATGTGTCGTTACTGTTGCACCACGCACTTGTTCGACAATGATCTGTCAAGCCGGCAATTTCACGAAACAGTATGCTAGGAAAGAAGTGCCGCTGAAGAGGCTGGGGCAATGACTTGGTTCAAAATTATAGCTGGAAAGCCGCGGACAAGCTACACATGAAGTCGACAGCTATCTACACTGCCGTTCACTTGGCACCCATATCTTCAGTACGCGCCCAGTGCTCGAGTCAATTGCACCGAAGCAGAAACTGGGCGAGTTGGCTTGATACCATTCTCTAACTGCTACTTCCGAGCTGGTCCGTCAGCTACGAAGTTATACTGCAACAGCACGATCACACCGTTTGTCAAATCCACACCCACAAGTTCTCATGCGTACACGGTCAAGCGCACTCACGGTTTGCGCTGGCGATAAGCTTTCTAAGACTATGCGTGGCTTCGAATGCTTCGAGTCTCGACCCTTTGCCTGTGGTTCAGGTGTTCGTTAGCCACTTGCCGACCATCCAAAACGATACAATCGCTCAAGCGTGTGTGCGTACCTTGACCACGTGCACCATCTCGCCGGACATGTCTTCGATGGGCTTGGGTGTGTACCCAAGCGGCTCCAACATCACCGGTGTCTCGCGCTTGCAGTGCATCGATTTCTCGCTCTTTGACTTTGCTCCCATGTCCGTGCACGCAAGAAGCGGAGCTGCTCCCAGCCATGCACTTCGTCGCTCTCAACTGCAGTCGTGACGAGCAACTTGCGACCCCCGCCGTCGGTTGCTGCCCCCCGTGCCTGCCTCTGTCTCCGCTGCACATCTGCTGCCTCCACTTCCTCTCCATCTGCCCCATGTCACTGGCCGACCACACCGTCTTATCCGCAGGCAACTTCAAATTGACTCGTGCGACCGAGTGAATCTATTCATGGCGATGCAACGCCAACGTCAATGTGTCATCGCCCAACGTGGACAGCGGCAAGAGCTCGCCGCCCCATGACACGCCGGCGGCTCCTTTTGGTGGGTTGGACTACCATATCATAATATATCCTGCGACCTCTACAACTTCACACAGACAGCAGCACTCCCTGCTGCTTCACACGACGTCATCTACATGGGCGACCAAGTTGGATGCGTTGATGACATCTTTTTCAATTGGTCGTCGCTGGTCGGAAGGTACCGAAGAGCTTGTCCCATACTGCGAAGCGCTTCGCAAAGTTCCACTTCGGGTGCGTGTGGTGCACATCGTGGTCGTGCACGCGCAGGCAGATCGAAAGCGACGACAGCATTGGCAGCTGCGGGAACGAGTAGCCCTTAATATCCAAGCCGGAATGACCGGCCACTTCGACGTACGACTTGTAGGCCAACAGCAGATGGAACTGCCACGGCGAGACTGCGAACGTGAGCTTGGAAGCGGCGACAAACGGCAGCACGTTGGTCAGCAGCAAGTCGAAGCCATCCTGCTCGTAAGTTGACAACGGACACGGGTGCAGGTGCATGTGGTGGCGCTTGTGGACATGCTGGTAGAGCCACGTGCTCTGATGGCAGATCCAGTGCGCTGTGAAGTGAAAAAAGTCGAACACCAGCTCGAAGGCCAGCGACTGGGGGATGAACCACACAAACTCGTACAACCACGCCGTCCGCGCAGGTGCCTGGGCGTCGTAAACGCGTGCGCCGTTGATTTCAGTGTCGACCTGATCGCTGTTTGGCACGGCCAGCCAGTACGTCAGGCACTCCATGGGTACGACCACCAACAGGATGCGATAGTAGAGCCCACGCCGTTCTGTCGCCGACAGCACATGTCGCTTGTGGCCGTAGATCTTGTCCTTGAGCGTGGCGATCCACTCGAACCAGAGCACCATCGCAGCAATGCGCAACAACGTGGCGCCGTAGATGGCCAGCCACTCGGCACTTGACCGGGCCCCCAGCGCCGCGATCTCGAGGCTCGTGTACGCCACCCCACAGATGAACGCGTTGATGAGCACGTAGTACTTGCATCGCCGCAGTATCCAACCCAGCGCCATCCTCGATCGCGCTGTGTAGCACTGGCGACGCCGCAATTGAAGCAATGGCTGGAATTCCGTCGGCGTCGACGTCGTCGACGTCGCCATCTGCTGGGTCGATGGCACCTGCGCGTGTCCGTCGGCATTGAATCACCAGAGTGTCACTCTCTCGTACTTAGCCGGAGGGTTCAACGTCATCGCGTGACGCAAAGCCGCACGTGCGCACTCAACGAAACTCAAAAGGTCCATGTACGTACCAGCTCTCGCTCGTACTTTAAGGAGCAAGCACTGCCCGTATCCGCACTTTACCGAGCATGTACTGTCACGACGGTGAGTCTTGTTGAACCGCCGCTTCCAGGAAGAACAAGCTCAAGCGGCGAGGCCAGGCCGAGCCCGCGTCCGTGCGCGAGCATCACCGGACAAGCAGCGCAGTGCAGGCAGGCCTCGATACAACGGACAGCACAGCCCAATACACGCGGAGCAGAGCAGATCGAAGTGGAGCAGGTTGACATGGATGAGTCGCTGCTGGGCCGTGCAGGCGGGCGGTCCAACACGGAAGAAGAGGAGCTGCTGTGGAACGAGCTGGACCACCACAGCTCGCCGCATGAGGATCCACGGCCCGTGCGGGGCCATCCTGGCGCTGGATACGGCGAATCCGAGAACGCAACACCTCGCGCCGTGCCGCTGCCGTCGCTGCGTGCGCATGTGCATCTCCCTGCCATCTCATCGCTCTTCCGTGACGTCGCCGACTCGGCCAAAGCCCGCTTCAACGGCCGCCAAGCTCAGCGCCCACGTCGCATTTCCAGCGCACCCGACGAACACGGCCGCGTGCACAATGTCGACGCGTTCTTGATCAACCTGTACAATTATTACTACCACAAGGGCTTCTGGTGCATCGTCGTGGTCGAGGTCGTTGGGTTGCTCACTGGGCTGTTCACTGTGTCGCTCTCGAGCTTTGCGCTCGGGTGCGTGCAGTGGAGCGAGCTCATCAAGTGCCACAAGAGCGACAAGCAAGACTGCAAGCAGCGCATGGAGGACTACATCACGTGCCGGAACTCGACCAGCTTCGTGCACATGATCGTCGGCATGTACTTCCTCATGTTCCTCGTCTACTGGCTGTCCAGAGCGATCCAGGTCATCAAATCGCTGCGCGACGCGTACGACATGTCTTGCTTCTATGCCAACCGCTTGCTGATCGACGAGCGTCAAGTGCAGACCATTAAATGGGATGAAGTCGTCGGCCGCGTACTCGACTTGATTGGGGCTAATGTGCCGAAGAACCTCAATCAGATCTCGTCCTACAGACTGCAGATCGACCCTGCAGCACTGTCGACTCCGCACGACTTTGCGCGTCGGATCATGCGCCGTGAAAACTACCTCATTGCGTGCATGAATCACTCGTTGTTCCAAGGTGATTCGATGCTGCCACAAGCCCTCAAGTTTGCCTCGACGTCGGAAGTGATGTTCTCGCGCAATATGGAGTGCAACCTAAATATTTGTCTCGTCGATCAGATGTTTGACGGAGACAACAACCTATCGCAGGCGTTCATGCAAGACGTTCAGATGCTGCAGAAGAGGTTCGTGGTCGCTGGTGCGATCAACCTTGTACTCACGCCGTTCATCCTGCTCTATCGGATCTTCCACTTCTTTTTCCAGTCCGCCCAAGAGTGGCACACGAATCGTGTGAACTACTTCGGAGCGCGCCGCTGGAGCTCACATGCGCTCTGGAAGTTCCGGGAGTACAACGAGCTGCCGCACGTATTAGAGGCGCGAGTGGCGCGATCGTACGGTATGGCTGAGAAATACTTGTCGGCGTTTCCAGCTGGACCAGTGGCGGTCATTGCTGGCGGAATTTCGTTTTGTGCTAGCTCCGTCATGGCCATGTTAATTGCGGTGAGCGTGTTGGAAGAGTCGGTGCTGCTGGAGACGACTTTGTATAATCGCCAGTTGCTCTGGTACTTGACCATCGCAACTGGCATGTTTGCGATCTCGCGTTCGTTCACATCGTCAACGTCGCCGTTCATGGCTGGTGGGGATTGTGAAGAAGCGATGATGCAGTTGTCAGCCGAGACGCACTATTTCCCTCCTGAGTGGCGCGGTCGCTGTCATTCGTTTGAAGTTCGTGACGCCTTCCTGGTCTTGTTCCCGATCAAGGCAGTGCTGTTCGCTCAAGAGTGTCTCTCGGTGATATTGGCGCCATACATTCTTTGTTATGCGCTGCCACATCGTGCACGAGAAATTCTGCTGTTCTTGCGGTCGCACACACTGTCGTTGCCACACGCAGGCGCGGTGTGCCGATTCGCCGAGTTCGACTTCAAGCGTTACGGCAACGATATGAAGATGGAAAGCTCATTCGTTAACTTCAAACAGAACCATCCGAAGTGGATCGGTGCGCAGGAAGGTGAAGATCTTGTTCAGAGAATTGATCGACTCAAGGTGGATGAGATGGAGAAATCGATGCGGCTGGGAGACACAGTCATGTTTGGCAGCGGTGGAGTCGCGCCAATGATGTCTTTGTGCCAACAATTGATGCAATCTCAAGCCATTCACACTGCACTCGGCGGTCAGTTCCCTCCATCCATGCTAACTCCTCAAGATAGTCAATTTTATTGGCTTGAAAAGGTTGGTTCTCTTCATTGCTGGCCACGCTTTGGGCTACATACTCAACCTTATCTCTTTTATTACAGTTGCATCAGCAAGGCCACACCCCATTTCCTCATGTCGACATCGAGGAGACAAAGGACGACCGGTCACACCCAAGTAGCTTCTCCATCTCTAGCCTTGGCGATAGATAGGTTGAATTCGTGTCCATGGCGTTCGCATATACAGATGCGTGATACTGCTCGTTATAATCGACTGGTTGATTCTTCAGACCTTGGATTTTTCGTGGTCTTTCGTGAATCACCGAACCTGCAGCATGGTGTCAAACATGCGAAATCGCACGTTCGGCTTCGCTGAGGTTATGTCTTGGCCACCCGCATGCGCGACTGGAGCAAACGATTTGATGCAGCAATGCAGTGGCTGCCCGCACCCGACCAGCGCTGCTAATCGCTTTTGTAGCACGGCACGCGAACTGTTGTTGGTTTGCAGGTCACATGGAGGCACACCATGAAGAAAATGCTCCTGGTTACGAATAGAAAGCGACTCTTATGTTAAAACACACACGAAGAGCAGTGAAAAGCTCGAAGCGATCACTTACAGCGTCTTTTCCGAGCAATGAGACATCAAGTTGCGCAGAGCTGTCTTCCAACCTGATGACAAAGGAGTAGGTAAATGTGTCGCCAACTTTCTTTGTGGTCTTGACGATGTCGGATGGCCAGATCTTGACGCAGCGCGCAACGCAGTGGTATTTGCGGGGCACTTGAGAACTGGTTCGTACAGCCTCGAGCGTTGAGACTGGAACTTTCGTGGTTATATGCGCGGGAATAACGGTAGTGACGCTGGGACCTTCTGTTGCATTTATTGGTGAGCTGATGGCCTGAAGTCGATCCTGTACGTCCGCGGTGTAGTCAGGCATCAAAGCCAGTGAAGATGCCTCACGAAAATGCAACTGAATGAACCGCGACTCCACGTCTTCGGCATTGTCGTCAGAGATAGCGAGATTGCGGAAGCGACACCAACCATTCTCTAATCGATCCAGGAAGCCCATACACTGCAAAAGTACCCAGCATGAGTCGATGACGACCTTCACCAGTACTCCTCGACGCAAGTTCATATCGGTGTTGTCCAAGTCAGATAGATCCAGCAGTCGACTGTTTAGGGCAGTGTTGGAATGCGCTCGGTCACCAGATCCATCCCAGATCACTATCGAGGCTTTGTGATTTTCATCGGTCCCCTCGCGGATATTCAGCACACGTACAATCACGTCAACGAAACCTTCCACATGATGCAGATCGCCCAGGAGTTGGGGTGCAGCAGGACAACTCGGAGGAAGTGTGCGATCCTGTGCCAATGCAGTCTTCGACCAAGTCCTGGATCACCGCCGCGGTTACGAGCGAACAGCATCATCTCGAAGGCCGTGGACCGTGCACAACTTACATCAACTCGCGAACACGGTTCTCGTCGCTGCGGTCGAATGCCCACTTCTCGTGCAGAGAGATGTATTCCAGCGAGCCATCCGGACGTTCCCTCACGATCAAGAAACGAGAAGTTGGTAGTCTGGAGGCAGCAAGAGCGTTCAATCTACACGCTAAGCTATAGTTTATCCTTCTACAAGCGTACCTGTAGATTCCCTGCATCGTGTCTCGATACTTGTTTATCTTGAGATTGTGGAATCGGACAACATCTCCAACGTACTGTATGTTCAATACAACGGTCTGGTTAGTTGACTCCACGGGACGACATCACAAACTGACGTTACCAGTGTCGACAAGGCCTGATCGAGAGATCTGAAGAATGCCAGGACCAAGACAGCATCTTCTCGCTTTGGCTTGGACTCGTCGATCAGATGCACCGACATCTAACAAGAACTGCACCGTCAGTCGTACTTGAGCCAGAGTTAAGCTGGTACAGCGTACTCACGTAGAAATCCTTGCCGCTAGATTTCTTCGGCAGCGTCATATTGACGACCACTCCGTAAATGTTGGCTTTTCCATCCATCAATGCGTTCAAGGGCGTGTACTTATACACACTATCATCGTCACTTGCCATTTGAAGTGTCCGCTTGTTGCGCCCGCTGCTCGATGGTGGCAGCGCCGGTTGTTTGCGATTCATGTCTTGCAGCGTACGAGTGTCGATAATCCGAGGCACACGGTATAGCAGTTGATCCGAGTCTGGGATTTTCTGCGGTTCTTCGTACTTGATCTGGATCGAGATTCCTGATGGGACAGTGAGCTTTCCCTGGCTCCCCAGGCTGTTGGCGGCCTTCTTCAACAGCTCCGTCTCCGCCACCACGATGCAAACGCGATGGTCTTCTGTGTCTTCTCCGATCTCCCAGTCCATCACAGTGAGACCACGACCTTTGATCTCCACCTTATACTACGGACCGTGGGTATGTGATCATGTCAGCCAGCATCAAGGAATGTGCGCAAGAACGTACGTGGCGCTGGAATTGCTTCACTTGGTCGGCCCATTTATCGTAGATATACACAACATACATCTCATATGTACTACGTGAAGCACAGTCAAGGATCGTAGTTGAAGAATCCGCCGAATGGTCAATATGAACGACACCACCGTCAGCAGCAGCACAATGAAAGGTAAAAGGATATTGTTCTCGATCTCCCATGTCACGACTCGGGCTGCTTCATGTCCGCAAGGACCTACTCCAAGCGTGAATACATCTTGCTTTTCCGACGTGCCACTGCTGATACAGCGCAGTGGATATGCACGACGGATCTCGCCGCGGATCACCAGCGGCTCTCGAGACATGCTTTACGTTCGGTTTTCACGTCACCGCATTCCCGCCAATACACTGGCAGCCACGATACAGTAATTGCAATCTATTCCACTGCTCCTTGTTAAATCAACCCATCGAGCTAACACGTAGCGCCCGAAGATGTTGTAGTTGCCCTGTCGAAAGCACGGCTTGCAACGCAGCGTCGAGCGTTGCCATAGGTTCGAGTGCTTTGGAAAGCAAACCCGTGCGATCGCGACTGCGACACAGCTGGACGAATTTCAGACGAACTTGAAGAACGTGAAGTAATCGCTGGAAAATGCGATCTCGAATTTCGCGACTGGTGTCTCGAGTAAGCTCCAGAAATCTGACCAGATTTTCCTGCAGAGCGTCAAAGCGCCCAAGCTGGTACTCGCCAAGTACCATTACTGTTGGAAACCCGCTGGCTGATGCGGTGTTTTGCGCCGGGGATGTGATGAGCATCGTAGTTTTCGCTTGGTCTTCGATGCTGGAGGTGATGGCATCCAACAAGGCGTCAATCGCCCCCTGGCATACTGTGTACCCATTGCCATGAACGATCTCCTGGATTAAGGAGACCAAACTCGCTGTGTGCAACCGCGAGTACGCATCAAAATGACTGTCTAGGACATTCTGCGCACGTTGAATGACCGTATTCTTGATAAGAGAAGCCAACACCGTCGACGACGGTGCATTTAGCACTGAATCACCTTGCGCATTGCGCTCTTGAACATGACGAGACAGTGTCTGAAACCAGGAAAACTTGTTCAGGCGCCACGAATCTTCGCTCGCTAGTCGCAGAGGGTCCCACGCTATCAGTTCTGCACGGACGTAGGGGGCAAACAATTTATCGATCGCCAAGTCGCAATAGGTATTCTGGTAGACATCAGGAAACTTGGCTTTCCACTCCTCGAACCGACCATACACGTGCTCCAATGAAGTCAGCTCCTCGATCGCATCACCGAAGACGTCCCAGTCTCTTTCAGAAGCGAAAGATAATCCAGCGTCATGGTAACCACGCTGAAACTTGGCTGTTCGCTGCGCTTTCGTTTGTTCGTCTTGAATCGCCACCAATGCACGGGCTTCTAGTCCAGACTCATTCAATGCCTGGATATCGGCCAGATCCACACATCCAAATCCAAGGAGCAAGACGAGCTCATCCAGTACCTCGTTTTGTTCAAGGATACGTGCTTCGATCGCCCGCTCAGTCCACACGCGAATGATCTCACGCTCTTTCGCTTCAATTTCCGGTAGCTTGTCGCGCAAACAATAACTCAGTCCTCTGACAAAATCTTCCATCACTTGGAAGTATTCGAACTGCTCGCTGTTAATCAGCAATTCTTCTTCCTGCTTCTGTAAATTCTCTTCCAGAAGGCGTGCTTCGGCGTCGAGGCGAGAAAGGTCGCGCTCTGCTCGTTCATTCTCCACTACTGCATGCTCCAGCGACCGCTCCAGCTTAATCAAAACGTCCGACAGAGATGCACACGGCACCGCTTTCTTCGTTGGATATGCACTGGTAGCTCGCTTCTGAGTGTTGCCATACAGTGGCGTGCTGTGATGTCCACCCCGCCGCATCAGCTCTTCTTCCCACTGTCTGCTCTGCTGCATGCTGTCGTCACCGTCGCCGTCTTCGCTACCGCTTGGCTCCTCGACTTGCGCTTCCTTCGGTGGAACATCAGCAAAATCGTACATGCCGAATGTCACGCGCTTTCGACGCTTCCTATCACGCGCCATCTGCGCGTGCAGCGGAACGAAATCCTCGTCTTCTCCTGGTGCTTTGCCATCATCGTCGCTTCCTACTGGCCCTGGGACCTGCGGTTCGTCTGTTGCCTCTGTTTTCTCCTCCACCTCAACATCCCCGTTGACGGAGGCCTCTGCCAACTTTTCTGCCTGCTCTTGCCATGGGGCACTTCGAAACAACACGTTCTGTTCCTTTCGCAGTGCTGCCAAGTTTGCCGACGAGTAGCGATTTGCGTCGGCTGTAGCGGGCACTGGCTCGTCCGCCACCTCACTCGCACGTTGCAGGTTCGGTCGGATCTTCACTTTCGTCTTCTTCGCTCCCGATCGCTCTCCATCTGCGTCCGCTTCTTCTTCAAAGCTCAGGCACCCTCCAGCGCGCGAACTGCCGTTGACAGCTTTGGCGCCATTAACGAGGCCATCATTCCGGGACTTACGCGAGCTGAAGGACATGGCCGCCTTGCTTTTATTCTTCTTCATCATCCGCTTCTCGCGCATGCGCTGCAGCACCAGGTTTTCTTCCTCATCGTCGTCGCCGTTGTTGTCATCGCCGCCATTCAGGGTGTCATCCGTGTGTGTCGTTGGCTCGGTCTTTTGTGCCTCAGTTTCGTCGCTTTTCCGCGCATCTTGCTCCAACTTCTTGTCCACACCATTGCGCTCTGTCTCGACGTTCACCTCTTCGTCGTCCTCGTCCACGTCGCGCCGCTTGCGACCGGCATCCGCGCTCTTCTTCTTCCGGCTCCGGAACATCCTGCCACCTCGTGCTTGGTGCGTGCTGCCACGGCTATTCCACCTCCTGATTGGCTGAAATCCCATTGCCTCCTTTTCAGCCAATCGCGTCCTCCAGAGACCTCTCATCGTGCCAAAACGGGCCTAGATGTGCCGTGTGTTGCACCAACCCCATTTGTCATTGGGCACTACCACACCAGCGTTTGAATTTTCCCAGAGAGTGCTCGCTCGTCAAAGCCTCGGTCGGCGCTGACGACGGCGGAAGGAACGCGTCGCTCGATCGCTGTTGTTGCCGCTGTGGACGCACACGACAGGCCCCGACAGCGCTCATGAACAGCCTCAAGACAATGATCTTCGGGCCCAAGGCCAAGGTGCGTGTTTGTTTTCTTTTCTTGCGGCCACTGAGGCGTGGTAAACCTCGATGGATGACGTGCGCTCACTCGGTCATTGGACTGTGGAATAGGCCGTCAAGTGGCTCGGCATGGGCCAGCCCGACGACGAAGACGGCAGCGAAAGCAGCGACGTCATGTTTGTGCACCCGGAGGCGTCGGAGCAAGTGCTGCAGCCGCTGGGCGACCAAACCATCAACTTGATCTCGATCTTTGGCGCCGCGCGGCAGGGCAAGTCGTTCCTCATGAACCTGCTCGCGGACCAGCAGGACCTGTTCAAGATCTCAAACCTGCGCGAGCCGTGCACGCAGGGCGTGGACCTGTCGGGCCATTTCGTCCCGCTCGACAAATTCAGTGCGCTCAATGGCTGCCCAGCGTTGAAGCACGACCAGAACATCCAGATCGGCTTTGTTGATGCAGAAGGACAAGGCGACCGCGACATCACTTGTACGTTTCGACCACTTGTCGGGTGTGGCTGTTGTTGGTTGATTGCATGTTCACGCGTATGACGGGACGTTGGCGTTTAGATGACTCGCGTTTGGTGTCGCCCGTGCTGTTGGCCTCGAAGGTTGTGCTGTTCAACTGGAAAGACAGTCTGCAGGCAGATCGCATCCTCAATCTGCTCGCCGTCTTGGCCCGTGCCGCGCAGGGGGTGGAGCTCGCCGATGGCGATGACATGAAGGTGTTCGGTCATCTGCACATGTACGTCGATTTCGTCGCTAGGTGTGGCAGACGGGTGAGTGACTGACAAGGTGGTGCGTTGGTAATGTGCAGTGTGTTCCGTGACTGGAGTTTCGTGAATTCGACCCCTGAAGAAGTCTACAACGACTTGTTTGCGAAGGAACGGGGGCGCAGTGCTGAAGTGAATTTGAGAAACTTGGCGCGTGTCAACCTAGTGGACGCGTTCGAATCGATCAACATCTGGCTGTTCCCCGCGCCTGTGGCAAACACAGCAAACCTGCGCGACAAGATCCGCTTCGACCAGTTGCAGAAACCGTTCCAGGAAAAATTGCGCGAGCTGCGCAAGTGCCTGTCGAACCAGTTGCGCAAGCCTATGCTGTTTAACCGGCAACCACTTACAGCCAGGTTGCTGTCGCAGATCATGCCACCGCTGGTTGAAACGATCAACAGCGATCAGGTGATCATGCCGGAGTCGATCTACTCGTCCATGGTGCGTGCTGAGGCACGCGCGTACAAGGAAGAATGCGAGAAGGCAATCAGTATCATTTGCGAGTCGCAACAAGCAGAACCAGGGTTGCTGTCGACTGAAGAGTTTGAGCAGCGATTGCGACAAGATATCGAGTTGATAATTGGCAACACGATGCAGAAGATGCATGCCGCGCCATCGAATGTCCGCAAGGAAATGGAAACGGCACTTCGGGAATGCGAGGAGAAGGAGATTCGTATTGCTGTTCATGCCAACAACGAAAAAATCGCGCGTCAGGTGTCAGTGTACGTTGGAGAAGTGTTTGAGAATCTCAAGCGTGGTTGCGCGCATATTGAAAAGGATATGATTCCAATGAAGCCCAAGATGCTGAAGAAACAGTGCGACGACTTGCTTCAACGAGAGCTCGCTCGTCTTGAAGCACTGCCACTCGGATCGCAGGGAAAGATGGCGATTGACGCTGAAGTTCATCGCATCAACCAGCATGCGAACATTTTGTTCGAGAAGCTGGAAGTGTCGAATGAGAAGGCTGTTCAGAAAGCGAACGCAATCATTACAGATCTCATTCGAATTGCCAAGGGAAAAATGACTCAAGAAGTCCACGCCAATATGGAGAAGCGCTTCCACGTCAAACGACCATTCACTGTCGCGACCGTGCAGTCAGAGCTGGAGGATATGTACAAGGATATGATTGAGAGAATCCAGAACGAGGCGGGAGACAACTCGTTCATCTCTGTGGACTATGTTGCTGAGTTGGAGGGGCACAAGGCGCACCTCGCTGAGGAAATGAACCGACGATATCTATTGGAGATGAGGCAAATTCTGAATGAAATCGGGTACGCAGCCCGTGAGGATCTTGTGAAGGAAGTTGTTACGCGACTCGATGGGAAGTTGCCGATTCCCGAAGCTCAGATCAAGCTCGCAATCGATGAGGCCGTGCAGCAAGTCAAGGTTGCTGTGGCGAAGGAGCTTCAAGGCTGGACAATCCTCCGAAGCGACATTTCCGCGAAGAGCGTGGAACTTGAGCGCCTTGGTGATGCGGTATGTAATTTATTGACTCTTTTTGCATTATCGACTGGACATGCGTTGTTCTAACCCAATACATTCTATTCAGTACACCGATGAGTACCTGCGCAAAAACCAAGAACTTCAGCAACGCGCCAATGCCAAGATCCAGGAGCAGCAGTATCAAGAAGTCAAGGCTGACTTTATTCGAGAGTTCCAGAAACGCATTGATGAACTGGAGCTGCCAGTTGCGACAGAGGAGCTCGACAATTTGTTTACGCAGTTGATGCAAACGAAAGCGACGAAGTTCGTTGCTACTTCACCATCTACGTGCACCACTACCAGAGCGGAGCTGTGCGAGAAGTTGTCAGAAGATTGCCGCGGCTTGCTCGATAACCAGAAGACGTTGAACAAGTACGTCACGCATGTGTGGATTAGCGATTTCTGTATACTGACGATAACCCATGTAGGCTTGCACAAGAAAAGAAGAACGCTATCGAAGCTCATGCCAGAGAACGTGAGATGCGAGAGAAAGAACTTCAAGCGGCTCGCGAGAAAGAAGCTCAGCTAAATGGTACGGTTTGCTACTCGGGTAACTTGATGATGGTAAGAACTCACGCCTCATCTGTTTTGAGCAGAATTTAAATCATTTGTGGAGCAAAAGGTCGGGCAGAGTGAATCAGAATCTCGGCAGCTTCGTGAAAGATTGGACCAAGAGGCTGCGAAAGCTAAACTGTTGATGGATCAGCTGGAAGAAATGAAACTTCGTGCATCAGTCATGGAGGCAGAAAAGCTCGAAGTGGAGATGCAGGCAAAGAAAGAAGCGGAGAGAAGAAAGATGGCCGAGGATACTGCCAGACAAGCAGCTGAAGTTGCTGCGTTGTCAGCAGAAGCGATGGCCGCAAAAGAAGCGCAAAACAGACAGCTGGAACTTCTTGCTAGGGAGGAGGCAATTAGACGAGAAGAGGCGGAATCAGCTGCTCGAGCAGCAGCCGACGCTGCTATGTTGTCGGCTCGTGCTGCGATTGAAGCTGCAGGGAGGGATATCACACCAACCAGAGGAGTGAAATTTGAAGAAGACGTCGATATGGACACGTCGGACAGTGCCAGCAGTGGAAGTCGAAAGCGCAAGCTTTCTGCCACAAACAACGGCAAGGAAAACAGTCGCAGCCCTGCATCATCCGACCGTCGCGCCCGCACCCCAGGTTGGTCACAAATGAGTTGCATATTTGATCACGACACTAATGCTCACACTTGTCCCATGCGCTCAGCAAAATCAAAGAGTTCTCCAGCACACCGGCGTCGAAGCACTGGCTCCGCACCGAAGAGCTCGCTAGCGGAAGCACGTCTCCAGGCGCAAGAAGAGATGAAGCGTCGCGTGGACGAGCGTCTGAAAGAACTTGGGTCGAAGAAGAAGAAATAACTCGCCAGCTTCCATTGATCATTCATCACCGCTTGCCCATTATCCAATGCCGTTTTCCCAATTTTTGAGCTCATCTTTTCTGCCGTTTGCTTGCAAGTACATTTTCGAAGATAACGCAAAACGCTCTGTTTGCGGGGGAATAAAGCTCTGCCGAAATGTTCATTCACGCGTTATCAATTCCTACTAGGAATTTTCTAGCGCTTGTTCGTCAACACGGTCCGTGCTTAACTGGTCACCTCTCTCGCTTCTTCTAGCTGCGCAGATGAGCCATACGACTTGTCGGAAGGCTTGATAGACGCGTATTCGCCCTTTGACGGGTTTGGATTGGCCCACGCCGTGAAGATGGCTGTGAAAAAGAGAGCGACTGGAACGCACAGCGCTGTGATAGCCCACATCGTGCGCGGACCATACTTATCGTAGACGTAGCCGCCAACGAGAGTGCCCAGTCCACCGCCCATACCTTTCTGAACTGCAGCCAGGAGTCCGATCATAGTGCCCTGAGTGCCGTATGGAGCTGACTTGTACACGTAGTTGGTGAAAGCTGCCCAGATGAGACCGAAGGTGACACCATGCAACGCCTCGAAGGGCAGCGCCATCCAAGGGTTCTGGACAAACACGTAGAAGACCAAGCGAGCTCCGTAGCACAAGAGACCAAAGATGACGCACTTTGGAGTACCGTAGCGCTCGATGATCTTGTTGGCATAAACACGTAGAAGACCAAGCGAGCTCCGTAGCACAAGAGACCAAAGATGACGCACTTTGGAGTACCGTAGCGCTCGATGATCTTGTTGGCATAGAAGAAGAGCGGTAACTCGGACGTAGTCTCGACGGCAATGACGACTCCAACGAGCCCTGCATTGCTGTTGTTGAGGTTGAACAGATACAGGAACAGGAAGCTGTCGATGACTCCAGCCATCACACCGACAAAGAGTACGATGACAAAGAGGACAAGCAAGTCCCGTTGTTGCAGGATGTGCTGCATGCTTTGCGCAAACGCGACTTTGCCTTCTTCGCGGTCGAACGACGGGATGTAGCGAACCAATAGGTAGAGCGAGATGACGGACAGCCCCAGCACCATGTTGAAGCACCAAGCGATGCCGATCGCAGCCGCCATTGTGCCTGCCAGGTAACCACCAGCCCCGTACCCCACGGCACCGTACAATCGTTGCTTGCCGTAGTCACCACCGACCTGAGAAAGGAACGACATGGCTGTCTGATCCAGCAGCGACCACGTCGGTTGAGTCTGGAAGTTGGCGATGAAGACCATCAGACACATGACATCGAACGACGTGACGTAACGCAGCGAGAACATGAGCAGCGCCGCCGAAACCAAGCAGATGATGTGAATGAGCTTCTGGTTGCGACAGAGATCCGCTGCCAATCCCCATATTGGTGGACCAAGGATGGAGCAGATGCATGGCAGCGTCAGCAACACCCCGATCTGGAACTTGGTAAAGTGCTCCTTCGTCTCGAAGTACATCTACAACGCACGACCACACCTCGATGTCAGCGACGCCCACAGCCATCACACCAACCACACACCAACAGTGCAGCGTACAGGGAGGTACGTTTGCGTGGAGAAGGCCGCATAATGGATGACGTAGAGCAGCTTGAGCGGGATGAGCGCGGACGCCTCGCCGCCGTCGATGAGGAAGCGCCAATTGATGCCCATACTTCTACCAAGATCGCTTCTAATGCACAAATGGAGACACGCGTCGTGTGTTGATGCAGCTTGCTTGTCTGTGTGCTTGTTTGGCCGCGATGTGACCGATGATCTGACGCAGCGATGGCGATGGCGATGGCGCTCGGTCGGATGGATCTCTTGGATCAGCACCCATCCAAGAAAGTGGCGGAAACGGCCGACGGAGCCCCGCGATTGGTCGCCTGTCAGCAGTCGGGATCTATGATTGGTAGAAAATCCAATACCCGAGCTCCAGGATTGGAAGAAAACGACCGCTACAATAGTGGCGGAACGTGACTGCAAAGCGACTTGGTGCCCATGTCTATGCGGCTGAATGGTCGCTGGAAGATGCAGGGACTGACCAACACGGCATGTATGTGCCCCTAAAGGAAATGGTGACAAGCACGGATCAACGGGGGAGAGGAAGGAAGGCAATCGCCTGCGACTGGTGCCTGGGTTTGGCCAATGGCAACACGTGGTGCGGGTGACGCCACGGCAATCATGAAGACGGTCAGAATCTAGGTGGCTGGTGAAGGATGGCTTGATGACATCCCGGTATCTGTGCCCACTGGCGACCGGCTCACTTTGTGTGCATGCGTGTGTCTTTACTGCGGAGGCAGTTTGCCGCTTGGAGTGGATACAACACCACTATTTGCTTCAACTAGCCATTATGATGTCGTTATCTGTTTGAGCTCATATATTTAACAGCAATTTGTTAGTTTGAAAACATTCATTTAATTAAACTTGGTTCACTGTCTTAAAAATCGTTTGCCCCATCGCTCAGATTACGCGACCAATGCACGTGCTGCTTTCCAGAGTGCCTGTAATGCCTGCTGGTCAACTGGTTCTTGGGCGAGCAGGTCCTGCACGTGCTGAGCGATCTTGGTAGCTTCCAAATGCACATGGGAATTCGCCTGTAGCGCCGTCTCGAACTGTTCCGACTTGCGAGCAGCGCACTCAACGACTTCGTCGGGCAACTTGGCGAGCATAGCCACGTTCAGGCCGTAACTCTTGGGGCACATGCCGTCGGCAAACTTGTACAGGAAGGTCACCTTATTGTCGTTCTCCGGGTCGACGAGGCAGCCCATGTGGCCCAGCAGTACCTTGTCGTCGTCCAGATATTCCTCCACCAGCGAATGGTAGTGCGTCGCAAACAGAGCTCGACACTGCACTTCTCGTAGTAGGTGCTCGATGACGGAGTACGCGATGGCAGTGCCATCGAACGTCGACGTGCCTCGACCCAACTCGTCCAAAATCACCAGCGAATGTGTAGTCGCGTGGTTGAGGATGGTCGCCGTCTCTGCCAACTCCACATACAGCGTACTCTGGCCCGCGAGGATGCGGTCCGATGCGCCAATGCGCGTGAAGATGCGATCGACCGGGCTCATACGACACTTGACAGCCGGTACGAAGCAACCGATCTGTGCCATGAGCGCCAGTACGCACGTCTGGCGCAGCAACGTCGACTTGCCGCCCATGTTGGGGCCACTGAGCACGATCATCCGTCCCTTGCCCTTGTCCAATCCCAGTCGCGTGTCGTTTGGGATGAAATCACCACCGTCGAAGCTAGCAGCGACACAAGGATGCACACCTTCTCCAATATCGATGAAGGGGGCACCACCGTTGTCTGTCGCGGCCGAGACAAGCTCTGGTCGCACGTAGCCGTCGTTGTGAGCACTCACGTGGGCTAAGCTAAGCAAACAGTCGAGCACAGCCAGGCACTGCACTGCCTTCATCCAGTGTCGATAATCTTCGTCGAACTTGTGGAAAATGCGTCGCATTTGGTCTTTCAGCGCGATTTCCTTGCGCTCCTCAGCTTTCGCCAGCTGCGCTAGCAAATCGCGGATTGTCGGTGTGTGGAAACGCTTGTAACCTTTCTTGCGCGACTTGAGTTCGTATTCCTTTGGTTGCTTGGAACACGCGCTTTCTGGAACTTCGAGCTGGTAGCGATCTTCTTTCTTCTTCGTCGCCCAGTACACCACTTGCTTGCACTTGAGTGCGCGTCGCTGTTCTTCCAGATATTCCTGGAATTCTTGCTCGATGTTGGTGATGTCTGTGCAGGCACCGTCATAGTCCGGATCGACGCCCTCCTGAGGTACGATCACACCACTCTTCTGCGCTGCTTCCTGGTCGAAGCTGCGCTTGAAAAACGCCAATTTGCTGTGGAGCGCTGGGAACTGCCCCGATGACGCGTTGGCAGTGTTTTCAGGATCGTATTGCTTCAACAGACCCCGTAAAATGGGAGACTCGAACTCCTCAAAGCGCGGTGCCATCCGATCCAGCAGCTCCATCGATGCCTCGAACCCGTGCAACACTGACAAAAAGTCGCGGATCTTACGAATATTGTACGTGTTGGCCTCGTACATGATGGCGCGACTGTCAGGGTGCTCCTTGGAGCGATACGATGAGCCCAAGGCGTGGATGCGCGAGAGAATACGCTCAATGTCCGGAAGCTTGCGCAAACTGCTACGAACGTCGTCAACAACCCCCAACGCCGTCGTGAGTTCTTGCACAGCGTCCAGGCGTGCATTAATGTCGGCGACCTTGCACAATGGCTTGAGAACCCAATCCTGGAACATGCGCTTTCCGAAGTGCGTCACTGTCTTGTCCATAATGTCAATCAGTGAGCCGGATCGCGTTCCATTGAAATTGTTTTGCAGGATTTCGAGGTTCTGGATTGTCTGTGCATCAAGCACCACGTATTGCTGGTTCAGTTCGCCCTTGCAGGCTGCGACAGATGCGCGTTGCTCCTTGGCTTCTTCGTCAGCTGGGCGATAGCGCTCGAAGTTGCACAGTGACACGAGCTCGTGGTCGATAATGCTACGCCGCAAGTGCCAAATGCAGCCTCCAAATGCGCTAATGGCCAGCTGAGCATCGTCTTTTGGCGTCTTGTCAATGTTGAGAAGTGCTTGCACTTGCTCTGGCCATCCCTGCTCTTGGAAATACCCAGCACGCTCAATCTCGTTGATGGTGCTGTTCGCGTCCCAGAATTCCTTTCCGACACGTAATTCGCTTCGAACCGCACCAGGAGCACCGTGCTTGAGCGTCGTCTTGGTGTCATCCGACAATCCTCCTCGCTCGCTGACGATCTCAACCACATGGTGCTGTGCCAATAGCGTTTGCAATCGATCGCGCTGTTCGGAATCGTCAAACTCACCAAGTTGAAAAGCACCGGTGGCGCAGTCAACCAAGCACACACCAAGTCGGACGCTGTTCTTGGATTCAGCACGCTCCTTGATGGCCAAGAGTTGGGCTGCCACGTCGCTCTGAGACTTCATCGGTGCATCAAGGAAGCTGATAGTGTTGGTGCCTGGTGACAACATGGAGCAAATCTCACGACGCACCACCTTGGCCTTCTTGGCTGACGTACTGTTGCGCTCTTTCAACATCTCGGGAGTCTCAGTCTGCTCCACGCGAGCCACTCGATAGCCTTTGGCCACCAGTTGCGACGACATCTTCGAATACGCGATCTCTGGGAAGCCCGAGTGCGCCTTCTCACCCTTCATGTAAATGAGGCCAAGCTCTTTGAAGCCGATATCGGCGTCCATGTGAAATAATTCATAGAATTTGCCCACTTTGAAGAAGAGCACCGTGTCCATATTGCGCGCCTTCACTTCCCACCACTGCACCATCGCCGGAGTCTCCTTCTTCAGGAACTCCGGTGGGATGTAGACCGTTCGCGGATCGTAGTCAGGTGAGTCCGGTTTGTTGCCATTGATGTCTCGCCGCTTGTCATTAAGCCATGGCAGGGAGTCATGGATGTGGTTGCCAGCGCCAAACACGCCGTTGACACCAGCTGCTCCAGCTTCGGCAAGCTCAGCACCAGGAGATGGCGCTGTCTTTTGTGGGGTCGACGGCATTGGAGACGAGAACCCGGCATTCGCTTTGGACGGTGACGCACGAGATCGCGGTTGTGGTGACTGCAGAGAACTCTTCGCAGCACTGGCCTTCGCAGTCGTCTTCTTGTTGGTTGTAGCTCCTTTGCGACCACGACGAGGCTTGATCTCCTCCTCTTCTTCCTCTTCGTCAACTTCGTCGTCGTCGTCATCATCGTCCGTGGCTTCGTCTTCCTCTCCACCGCTGAACTCAGACTCCTCTTCATCTTTAGCGCCGTCCCACTCCTCTTCGCTGCTCACTTCCACGCGTCGTGATGCTTTGCGTCTGTTGGACGGCGTTGTCGCCGCCGCGGCTGGCGGCTCTGGCATCTCTTCGTCCGAGTCGCTGTCATCACGCACGATCACTTTGACAGGCGTTCGGCGCAGTCGCTTGCGCGGGGTCTCCTTGGACTTTCCCTCACTCTCTTCCTCCGAGCTGGTGCCGAGGAAATCTTCGTAGCCCTTGCGCTTGGTCGGCGTCTTCTCCGCGCTCTTGCTGCTGTCCACAGCTTCACCATCGTCAGTGGATTTCTTCTGAACGGGGCTTGCTTTGACCACTGGCACTGCCTGCTTCACCGATGATGGTGGCTTTGCATCCTTAGCCTCCGACGCTTCTTTCCTACTGGCTTTTGGTGAGAAGTCAATGCGTTTCCGCGTCGTGGAGCCCTTGCCGCCGGCATCTACAGGTCCAAGCACACGGTTCGTCAGTGCCATTTTCATGGCTGGGAGTGCGCCACATGTAGCCGTACCTTTCGCGGTGCCATTGCCAGCCTTGGTTGCACTGCTGGGCTTTGCTGTCAGCGGCTTGCTGCCACTTGGAGGGCTGAAGAAGCTCAGCAAGCTCGTCTGCTGCTTCTTCATCTTCGCGCCAGCGTCTCCGCCACTGCTTTCGCGCGCAAATGGAACCCGCCAAAATCAACCGCCACGCGCGTACCGATGGAAACCGGTAACACTGATGCCGCCACATCATGTGGCCCACATACACCATGTGGAACATGTGACATGGTTTCCTGTGGGGCTGGTGGAAGCATGGCAAGTTCTCAAAGGCTTTGGGGCTCACGCAGTGAGCAACATGGTGTGCTGGTAACATGGAGGAGTGCTGGAAGTGGGTGTGATCCCAGCACAAGCAAGAAGAACAAGCGCTGCACTTTCCTTCTTCGTGGGTCGTTACTAGCCGATAGGTCGCGAGAAACCAACTAGGCAATAACGATCAATGCATATAGGGCCGATGAGCCCAGTTCACCTTTCTACCTCAAGCCCGCAAGCTCTGTGCGACGACAGCGCTTTCCGACAAATGCGTGTGCGACTACTGCTACCCCTCGACAACGACAAATCACCGCCATGGGTGCTGTCGACGCCGCCCGATCCCGATACGGCACCCCCTAGATTTCGCTCTGCTAGTTGCAATCGCTTTCCTTCAACTTTACTAATACTAAATTTATGTCATTGTCAAGCGGCTTGGTGAGGATGTCCGCCAACGGGTCCTCTGTGCTCACATACGTCGCCACGATCTGTCCACGCTTGGTCATTCCGCGCAGAAATTTGTACTTGATGTCAACATGCTTCAGTTTGTGCGATGTAGCTTCACCATGAATGTGCTTGATAGCAGCCTGGTTGTCTACGTGCAGCCGCATTGGACGGCATAAGTCAAGACCAAGCTCCATCAGCAACTCGGTGACACCGAGTGCCTCCTGTACACCCACAGCAGCGGCCACATACTCGGCCTCCATAGTTGATAGCGCGACCGTGGCTTGCTTCCGAGAATGCCACGCGACTGGGAAGCCATCGACGAACACCACGCCACCGGACACAGATGTCCGGTCCGTCTTGTCTTCGGCCCAATMTGCGTCACKGTAGGTTTCTATAGTGAGCTCCGCTGAATCATTGGGTGGGCCGACATAAAGCTTCCATTGCTTCGTTCCCACCAGATACCGAAGTATGCGCTTTGCTAGCGTCCAGTCGGCATACGTGGGTGCATGCGTTCGCCTGGTAAGCTTGTGCACTGCATGCGCCAAATCTGGGCGTGTGCGGCGTGCTACCCACAACAGGCTACCAGCCAGGGACTGAAAACCTTTGATGGTTGGTTCGCTGGGGTTTGACTTGTTTGGGAGTGGCGCGTCTGGTTGACTGTCATCCTTTCCATGSCCAGTGCAAACCGGTGTTCGTGCKGMCTTAGCGTCCTGCATCTGGTACTGCACAAGCAGTGCTGAAATCGTGTTCTCTTGGTCCAATGACAGGCTGCCGTCCTCTGTCGCCACCACACGCATACCCAGGAATGTGTGTACAGCTCCGAGGTCTTTGATTGCCAGGTCGGCCATGTGGAGAAAGAATTGGTCAGCCAAGGCATCCGACGTGGCAGCGACAAGCACATCGTCTACGTAGGTCCCCACAACAATAATGTCATCCTCAGTGCGCTTGAAAAACACGCACATGTCCGTCTCGCACTGCTTGTAACCATGTTTCACCAGTGTGTCSACGAGGAGCTGGTTMCAAAGGCGACCAGCTTGCTTAAGGCCATACAGCCCCTTCAGCAATTCCAAACCAATCTCYTMAATCGTGGAGGCACCAAGCTCATCRAGTTCGGCCTGAGTGATTCGCATACCTTGTGGGAGACGCAGCACAACACGAGTACCATCATCCTTGTTTGCTTTGACGAAGGCACTTGGCACGTCACCATGTCGAGCGCGTCGCTTCCATTTGCGTGCCAGTGCAAGGATCACCTTGACGGAGGTGAAGTCAATCACAGGAGCGAACGTGGCATCGTAGTCCAAACCGGCACGCKGCTCGTTTYCACATGCAACTAGACGGCCTTTACGTCGTTCAACAATTCCATCGCCATCAATCTTCGTCTTGAATACCCATTTGGARTGTAGAGCCTCATCACCTGGCTCAAGCTTGATCATACGCCAAGTGCCATTGGCTCGTAGAGCGTCCAACTCAATGTTGACGGCTGCGAGCCATTCCGCCGCATCTTGTGATCGCATGGCAGCATTGTATGACGTTGGATCGGCAAGGACAGCAGCAGCTGCTTGCTCCCTCACCTTGAGTGCGGGTTGCTTGGTGCGCTGGGATCGTCTTGGCGTCACTTGGTCCAGTGTGGCTGGGGAATTGGCAGGCGACGCGGGTGGAACTGGGACAGTTGATCCAAGCGTAGTCTGATCTGGGGGATACGGCACAATGTCTCGAACATGGTTGGTGACCGTAACCTTCGGTCGTCGATCAGCAACACTTTAAAACCCTTGGTTTCTTCGCACTTTCCGACGATTCGAGCCTTCACACCACGCGCGTCAAACGGCCTGCCTTTGGGCGGCTCTCGATGAACCATGCAGAACGATCCAAAGGCAGCAATAGCACGGAGGTCAGGTGCAGATCCATTCAGAAGATGCAAGGGCGAGACCCCGCCCGTGTTGCTGCGACAGGGAGAACSATTATGCACGTACGCTGCATAAAGCACGGCATCTCCCCACAAGATGTGTGGCATAGCCGACGAGARGAGCATGGCTCGTGCCTTGTCGACGATCGTGCGATGCATTCTCTCGGCTTTACCGTTGCTCGAGCTTTGGTTGGCCTCMGTCCGCTGCCGTGCTACWCCAAGCTCTGCACAGAGCGCATCAGCGACGGCGTACTCGCCACCTTGGTCYGTTYGGAGTACCAAGATGGAGCAGGCGAAATGACGCTCGAAGAACGCGACGAAGCTTTGAAAGTGCTTCGCGGCCTGMTCCTTCGTCCTCGCCAGAAATACGCGACAGTAGTTGGATTGGTAATCCACAAAGTTGATCATATACCGATTTCCAAGGCGGTCGGGCGGTGTCACAGGCCCCTTAAGGTCACTGCAGATGMCACCGCCGACACGCATGGTGGGGGCATTGCGGCCACTGTCAACCTTGTTTCGTGGCTTCTTGGTTTCCTTGCTGGCCGCACATGTGGTGCACACAGGACGACTACGGTCGGTRAGAGCTATGAAGCTGGAGGGGTCCGCAGCAAGACGCTCAACGGCATCATAGTGAAGRTGCCCAAACTGGACATGAAAGCTGTACAGCGTTCCAGAGTGAGGTGTGACCTCCTCCAGATCGTCCATTCCGTCCCCTGAAGGGGCATTGGGTGTCGGATCMGGGTTGCCATCGGGGGTGTCGAGCGTGGCCTGAGCGACATCAGAAGCACCAGGAGGCCGTTGTGGCAGTCGTGGCAGTGAGGCTTGCGCGGCCATGGCGGATGAAGGCACGCTCGGTGGCAAAGAGGGTCGAACACAGACGGACAGCACCTTGGAGCGCTCAGTGACGTCGAAGACACGACATCCTGAAGCACGGATTGCGACGAAATTTCGATCTTCCTTGTAGTCGTAACCAAGAATGCACCCATGCCCACGGAGCTCCCCAACAGAAATGATGTTGTACGGCAAGGTTGGGACGTAGTGCACATCSGTCAGTGTTACCGGCTGAGCGCGRCCATGAGCACGTGCTTCAAGGYGTAGCGTACCAACAAGGGCGCTAGTCATCATGTCGCCAGTCGGGACCAGACACTCAACATCACACGCGCGCGTGTCGACAAGGAGAGCACTGTCATTGACAAAGTGGCGCCTCGCACCACTGTCGAGGATCCAGTGCTCCCATGCGTCTGGCCCGCCCTGACGTGTGCTGGGGTTCAYYACTGCCAGGATGATGTTGCCAGGTACCTTTTTCGTGCAGTCTTGCTCAATATGGCCACGCACTCCGCAATTAAAGCAAGTGCGCTTCTCCTCGCGCTTCTTGCTTTGGTCCTTGGGCAGCACCTTGGCGCCACCAGCCACACCGRGCTTGGCTTTGCGAGTCCCTTCCAGYCGCTGCGCATACTGAACCAGCTCTTGTGCGTGAAGCACAGGGTTGGGGTGGTCATCCACGAACTTGGCAAGAAGGTGGACCTCAAGGTCAGGCGCCGCATGATGAACCAAGTTCTCCAGGATCATCTGCGGGCCATTGCTGGCATGCAGCCCAAGTGCACACAAATAAACATAGTGTTCGTTCCACGTGCGCTTGGCATCCTTCTTCTCCATAAATCGTTTGAGCACTTGCGTTGGTGTGATGCTCGCACTGTACACCCGTGCCAGTTGATCCAGCGCAAACTCAACGGTGGGATTCATATCCCACCATCCACTGGCGTTCTCCCGGAAATACTGCGCCGCGCTTCCTCCAAGGTGACGACTTAAGCATTCCATTTTCACATCGTGGGTCCAAGTGAGCCCACTACTTACTTCCGCGAAATTCAGGGCACGGAGAAAGACTGTCCCCCACTGATGCAGGCCGGCACCCAGGCCGGGGTAAATCTCAGTGCCCTTGAAGTGCTCGATGCCAAGCTGCATTTGCTTTGCGCTGGGCCACTTCACGCCCACGCGCGCTGCCGCTTGCATGTGTGCCAAGAGGCTGTCAGCGCCACGAAAGTGCTGAAMGCCCTGCTGTGTTCGCTGGAAYCAGTCTCGCGTGGGTCCAGGCGAATTCGTGAGTTCATCCAAGTGCAGGCGATGGTTGGTCGTCCGTGGTGGCACCACGGGATATCGAGCAACGTCTGGTGTGCGCAGCATGTGCGCAGGAATCGTCGGCGACGACATCACTTGGTCTTGTGCCGGCGGCACAGGGGCATGCGCTGCGGCTGCGGAAGGCACAGGCGGTGTCCCAGGCACCACTATAGGGTCCTGCAACCTCTGTGACCGCTCCATGGCCCCCATACGGTGGTCCATGGCCTCCAGCTTCCGCAGGAGTGCCGCAAGCATGGCATCCGTTGAGCTCCCGTCCACCCCCGACTCCATCGAGGGTGCGGCCGGTGCGCCTTGATGCTCTATAGGCGCCCCTTCCTTCGCTTCAAGACCCGGCGTTGGGCTCATAACCTGTTGGAAAGCGCTGTCGTCGCACAGAGCTTGTGGGCTTGAGGTAGAAAAGTGAACTGGGCTCATCGGCCCTATATGCATTGATCGTTATTGCCTAGTTGGTTTCTCGCGACCTATCGGCTAGTAACGACCCACGAAGAAGGAAAATGCAGCGCTTGTTCTTCTTGCTTGTGCTGGGATCACACCCACTTCCAACAGCATTGGCAGCTTCAGCGGTGATGACTTGACACACTCTTGCTTCGGTTGGTGCTGGGTTTAGGATCAAGCGGCTCAGCTCATGTACCGAGTGTGCGCGAGCAGCGGCATCGCGAGTGGTTCGAACAGCATTGGAAGCGCAGTCGGTGGCCCAAGCGGCAACACTGGTGCGGTGTCAGTCCGCACTGGGTTTGGTGCGATGATATCGGCGTTGCAGTTTGGGTGGCCAGTTGTCCACCGATCATCCATCGCGACGAGAAGGTGAAGAGCGTTCGCTGTTTACGGGAAGAAAAATCGGTTCCGTGAGGAGGAAACGATGACTTCTGGTGTCTGCATGCGAGACTGGGTGGCGCCAGAACTGCTCATGGGCACCAAGTACGATGAGAGCTCGGACATTTACTCCCTCGATGTGTTTCTGACGGAGCTGGATGCTGCTCAGATGCTGTGCTCGGACACCAAGGATGAACGCACGTGCAAGGAGATGCGTTCACTGCAAGTGCTTCAGATGGTGCTGGAGGGAGCGATTTTGCTGTCGTTCAGTGCGGCGTGTCCGCCTCACATTCTGGACATCGGTTGTCGCCGACCGAGCCACAACGCTGCCGAGCGTCCATCGACGCGTGAGTTGGTTGTCGTCGCTGCACAACCGTGGCACTGCGTACGAGAGCGCACTTAGCTTCGCTGGGTCGGTGGAACATCGTATGGCGCCACAGTCACAGACGACGTCCTCGACTCGCTCGGTGGTGCCCGATCCGATGGTGGAGCCTTTGACGTTGGATGCCGTGACGGAGAGGTGGGTGCGCTTCGAGCGTCTGCATTTCGATCGCACATTGTCACGTGGCGCACACGGCGAAGCGTGGACGGCGATGGTGAATGGTGAACTAGTGGCTGTGAAGCGTCTGTTGCAGACGGAGCGAGTGGATCGTGAAGACATGGGGCTGTTGTGGGCGAGATTGACGGCGTCGATGAACTATCCGAGCATCGATCGCTACCGCGCAGTGCCGTGGGCTCTCCGAACTCGCTGTCGATGGCGATGGACTACGACACCAAGGAGAAGCTGTTGAAGAAGGTAGGCGCGATAATGTCATTGGAACAGGACAGGACGAAAGTGCGTGTGCAGGATTTACACGAGCGTCCAACGCCGATTGTCCATCGCGACGTGAGGGTGATCACGGACAACTTTGACTGTAATACACGTAGATACAGTTAGCGACATGCTGTATAAAATGAACAGGCATCTTACAAACCAGCCATCAACGACACGTCACGACACATATCCTCCATCACCATCCATT
>NSDO01000263.1:106528-126794 GCA_002286825.1 Lagenidium giganteum
TTGTCGCCGGTGTTGTCAGCTGGAGCTGGCACTGGCACAACGATCACCGAGCCACCATCGTTGTTGTTGTTGTTGTTGTTGTCGCCGGTGTTGTCGGCTGGAGCTGGCACTGGCACAACGACCACGGACCCACCGCCACCGTTGTTGCTGTTGTTGTTGTTGTTGTTGTTGTCGCCGGTGTTGTCCGCTGGAGCTGGCACTGGCACAACGACCACCGAGCTGCCACCGTTGTTGTTGTTGTTGCCCGTGTTGTCAGATGGAGCTGGCACTGGTACAACGACCACGGACCCACCGCCACCGTTGTTGCTGTTGTTGTCGGCGGGTTGTGGTGCCGGCGCTGGTACAACGATGACGGAGCCACCATTACTGTCCGGTGCTGGTGCTGGATTGGGGATGGGAACGACGACTGGTGCTGGCGCGTTGGCTGCAATTGGAGTGCCGTCATCTGCGAAAGACTTGCCAAATGATACGCACGGCAGTAAATGCGACGACTTGTCAGTGCTCTTGTACATGCAGAATCGGCACGTATCGCTGTAGCACCCCAAGCCTCCATTCGAACACGTCTTGTCTTCGATCGCTTGCACTCCCCAAGCCCGATCTCCATCCGATACCCCGCATTGCGCTGTCGCAGGTGCCGGTGCAGGAGCTGGAGCTGGGTTGGGAACCACAACGACTACAGGTGCCGGTGTGTTTGAGGTTGGCGATCCATCAGGTGAAAACGAAAATCCCAACGAGGAGCAGGACACCAAGTGCGAAGATTTGTCGGTGCTTTTGTACATGCAAAAGCGACAAGTCGAGCTGTAGCACCCCAGACCACCGGACGAACAGGTCTTGTCGGCGACTGCTTGAATTCCCACCGCACGATCGCCACCAGACACAGAGCACGTCGGCGCTGGTGTTGGAGCTGGAGCTGGGTTCGGGACAACGATCACGGCTGGACCTGGTACTGGAGTTGACGCCGGTGCCGGTGTCGGATCCATTGGCAAACCGAAGTCGGAGCAGGCCATCAGGTGCTTCGATTGATCAGTATCCTTCGCCTTACAGAAGCGGCAGTTGTTGTTGATACAACCAAGGCCACCGCTTGCACACGCATTATCCCCCACAATGCGAATGCCTACATTCGCGTCTCCGGGTGATACCGTGAGCTTGCAATCATTGTCCGGAGTCTTCGCGTCCGCTACACTTCCAACCACACACAAATGGATAGCAGCGCACACTGCCACAAACTTCGCGAACGAACGCGCACTCGAGAGACGTGGGTACACCATTGCTAGCAACGAACGACGACACACGCTCCTCGAGGAGGAGATGCCTGCGCAGCACGCTGAACAAAAAACAGTGATCTACCCGACGGTGGAAGCTAATCGGCCAGAACGCGGCTTTCCAAGCGGTGGCTTCCGTTATACCACCAACAGGCTAGGCCAGCCACCGGCCAAACACGGGTGCGGCCGCCACGCGCACCAACGGCCAAGCTCACCCCATGCCCACTGCTGGCCCATTTCCCGTCATGGCTTTCGAGGCATCAGTCGTTACGATCGATGGAAAGCTGCAGGCCGTGGCTCAAGTTGGTTGGTTACGCTGTCCCGTGGCGATAGGGTTATGCAGACCTTCCACCAATCCCGACCTTGCCATGGTTCTCCGTTCCTTCTTCCTTTCCTGGAAAATTTGCACCACGCGCTTCCTCAATATCACAAGCACTGGCCCTGTGCAAGGTGGTGCAAATGCACTGGACGCCGGCGATGTGCTCGCTTGTGGATGCCGGTGCACGGGCACAGTCAAGAAGCCGTTATTGAGGAATCGTCATGTCGCGGAGCTCGTTGGTTGCCATGCGTCGCAAGAAGGCGCGGTATCCCGTGCCAGAACGTGGTTAGGGAGGCTTGACCATGCTCGTCTTGGCGTATGGCCACTCAAGCTCTCGGCCCAGCATTTGGCTCTCTCTCTCTCTTTCATCAGCAGCAGCAATGGTGGGTTCTCGATGAGCGGGAAGTGAGAAACGGACTCACGTCGACCTTACGAGCCTCACTTGGCAGAAGAGCAGACACATACAATGGGTGCGGACGCGATTGGCAGCCTGCTCTTGCTCATCGGCCACTCCATCGTCGCGTGCGTTGGCCGCCGACAGCGTGATCTTCTTCAACCTTGTTCGTAGCGAGCCGTCTGATCGCGGCCATGTCGGCATCATCCCGTCGATTCTCAGATGACCAGCGTTGTAACCATGGTGGGATTCGTGGCGCCGGCCGAGCCGCGCTGACGTGCGCGAAGGAAACACGAGCTGGTGTTGCCATCTTTCGCCGCGCTCCCATCGTGCTTCCGCGCTTCTTCTCCCACCTAATGGGACTAGTACTGTAATAAGTTCATCGTTATAGTAGTGTGTCCCACATTAAATATGTGGCATTCACGATCGATGTGTGGCGGACACCACTTTTCGGCTCTATTCAGTTAACACATCTTCGTCCTTCCTTCCTGCCATCATCAAGGGGACCTGGAATTGGGGGATGAATGCTTTTGTCGATCGTGATCCAACACAGACGGTATTCGTCCCGCGCTCGAAGAGTAAGTTTTGGCAGTGAGTGTGAGGGTGCTGCTGCCATATTTTTGCTTGGAGACATTGACGATGTTGCATTTTGCTCTGCAGCATTGCTGCTAGGGGGAACGCCCGAGTTTGCGTTGCCACCACCACGGCATGATCGCAACGACCACACCGAGTTGCGCCGTCAAAGTGACAGCATTCTGTGGAGTGAGATTGCTGCTCAGTGCGGGGACTCAATTGTCGTTGCACAGCTGATCGACACGGGACTGCGATCCGTCCTGAATTTGCTGCCGGAAGACGCATGGGAATCATTGCTGACTGAAGAGGATCGCACGCAGTTGATTCCCTTCTTGCCACCAACTGTGAGCATGGAAGGTGTCAACTCTGTCGACGAAGCTAGCACATGTGTTCGCGCGCTTCTTGGCGGCGCTGATTTCAACTTTGGCAACCCGCTTGCCCGGCTTCAGTCCCAAATTGAACGTGGTGAACGCACGTTGAACGTATGCTTGCTTACGCATTGATTATCACACCACAGCTGATGCAACTAGAGCGTTCCTGACACTTTGATCGTTCTTTTGGTTGCAGGGCCTGAAGCATACGCAGCGAAAGCGGGAAGTAGAACTCCGTAACTTCAAGAAGCACGCGACACAAGCCCTGCGGAAGACTCTCATGGTATGACACACTCGCTCACCGTGCGCCAGCAATACCGATCCACGTCGTTATGATCTGCCAATATGTGCACGCTTAGAATGTCCAATACTATCGAAAGCAAGTTTTGGGGCAGTATCCGCGAACATGCGCAACCGATGACGAAATTATGGAGGCTACCGCGGAAATTGAGAACGATGTTCGTCCAACAAAGCGTCAGCGCCTTGGCGACAACTCGCGCACGTTCATTTATCGAGAGAACGCGGTCGGTCAACGCACTCCGAACGGCAGAAAGATCATAACTCCGTCAGAGTCGATCTTTTTGGGGTTGCGTGGCGCACTGATGGCGAAAAATGCCCCACAGACTCCACTTGATATCGATTTTCATTGCCTATCCACCACCACGTCGAGCATCGCCATCGCAGACGAACTCATTTCCTTAAGTAGTTCATTTATGGGTGTGCACAGTTGCTGGATGTCTTGAGGAAAGATCAGAAAGACGTGGCGACAGCTGCTGCAGGTTGGTGCTGCAAGTGCGAGTTGTTCTCGCCGTATGATCAGATTGACGTGGTCGTCGTAGATGTACAGGCATTCCTCACCGAAGAGCAATTTATTATCCGTGCCCTGGGCTTTCTCTCTCGTCCATGTGGCGGAAATCCGCCGATGGATGCTATGAAGAAGAGATGGTCTAACTCATATGTGCAGCACCACGCGGAACAGAACCGATATTCATGGATTGGGTCAGCATGTGCGTGCAGTACTGTCGTTTCAAGTGCTGGACTACGCCCTCGTCACGCATTGTTTTGTTTTCTTGTTGTGACGCATGTAGCACCAAAACCGGCAGACGTACACAGTCTCCTGGTGCTTGAGCACATCTTTAGATCTCCTGCAGATGGCATCACAAAGGCTGCTGCGTTGGGGTCGGGAAAGTAAGTGCTGTTGCGCTCCTAGTATCCCGATCGATCGGGAACTTATACGATTGTTCGATAGCACAACGCTGGCGTCAGCTCGTCGTCAGCTTCGCCAGCGTTTGGACAAGACCATTCGGGAGAAGTTGCGCGCTGCTGATCCAAGCTTCGCTGAGCGAGAGCAGACAGCTACCGATCCTTGTTCCGAGATTCTCAAGTCGTCGCTGGTACGTGGCATCGTCAAGTCCTTTTGCTGTGCCACGTCAGTGGTGGTCGCCACCATCGTCTGCTGGACATCGAGCACTTACAGCTGGATGCGCAATTGCGCGTGTGCGGTGGTTTGCAGGTTCAGACCGTTGGAGACCGCACTGGAGACCTTGAACATTTCCACCAGCAAGAATGGAAGCGGTACAAGACCCCGACCGAGCCGTTCACGTGAGTCACATTTGCTGCGGCGCGTCCATGTCGAAAGAGCCCACGTCATCCAAATCCGATGCATTGGCAATGCCCACCACAAGGTCCAAACGCAACGGACTCAACTTGGATGGTGGCGGCCAGTCAGTCGCTGGATTTTGCGGAGCGCGTTGGGTTTAACGGGCAAGGCTGCGCTGCTCCCGGTGCTGCAGCCGAGTTGCCAAAGTTGCGTGCCGCAAGTTGCGGCACGCCCGCAGCACATGGCACTGTCTGTGGTGACTGACCTGTCGACGCATTTGTGTTCAGTTTTGAAGATCAATTGACGGGGCATCGCGTCAGAGTCGGGCCGGTGCCCGAGTCACCTCGCACTCGTCCCGACGAGCGCCCACGCTGCCTCGTCAAGGACGCTCCTGGGAGCGTGTCGATGCTCGCCCTCGTACGTTTGCTCACGCAGCAACGATGCATGCGTCCAACGGGGGCCCATGGTTGTGAGCTGCGAAGTGTCGCTGATTGATTGATGATGTGTGCACTTTGTTGCCGCCGGATGCGAGCTGTAGGTCCTGGACGCGTGTGCCCGATTGCCCAAGTGCGGGGGCACGCGGGCTGACATCAAGCATCTGCTTCGCCAATCCCAGTAAGTATCCAGCATCTCCCACCATAGCAATGGGCGATGGAAGGATGCGTGGCGTGGTGACCAGCAGTTCGCTCACCAGCGAGCACCAGCGAGGAGCTCACAAGCATGCATGGGCGCCCGCGCAACTACCTGGATGGCATGGAGGAACGCGCAGCCTCTGCGCGCTGTTTGTCGCGGATTGCCACCGTTGCTCCATCCATCGTCCATCGCCAGTCGCTTGGTCATGCGCCGCTCGTTGCTGCTTTGATGCTCACTCGACGTTGCTGCTTTGCCGCAGATTCCTCCGGGCTGACGTCCCAGATGATGCAATCGCTGAGGTGGGGGAGTGCCTGGCTGCGCTGATTGGCTGAAATACCGCGGTGACTTACGTAACTCACGCGCCGATTGGGCAAAACGCTGCAGCTGGTGGTGAGCGCGTTAAATCGCTTGGTCCGGAGCCACCCAGGCCGAATCTCGCCGCCGCCGGTGGCATTCACCGCCAGCCAGGCTCGCTGGCTTTATTTGCCCGGCGATTGTCAAGCGCAGGACTCGGTGGTGATGGAGGACTCGGCTTCCAGCTCGACACGTCCAGGATTGTCTTCCTCCACCGTCACGCCAACGGGCACTTCCTTCGCCAATTAAATAATTGATTGCCGCGTCGCCTCGATGCAGGCAACTTCCATGCAACAACATGCACAGCCCGCCCGTGAAGCAGAAGCCGTCGACGGAACCTCGTGCAGACGGATGGCGCGATCCGACCGCGTCGAAGCTGCCAGTTCCAGCGCGCCGAGGATGGGGTGGGCCTGGGGGGTGGCATGTCTGGGGGTGCCGCACGAGGGTTCCGAGGCCGCTGATTGGGCTCCTGCGGCGGTCAAGATTCGTGCCCAAGATTCGTTTTCTCGCATTGCATGTTTCGCCCAAACGTCAACTCGGAGCCAATTGTTCTCGAGGTTATATTTCTGGCACAGCGCGTTCGCCGAGGTTTTATGAGTGTCAGCAGCGATAAAACCTCGCGTGTAATGGAAAAGCCGGGCTGCATTTGGGGTCTGGGAAGCAGGTGGTGGAATCTTGACTGCGGGGGGAGCGGGAGAAGGAAGGCGACGGCCAAGTGCAAGCAGGCCGAGCGCGCTCAACACACGTGCGTCTGTCACGACGGAACGAACACGCGGCGGCGTGGCGTCAATCACATCGGATTCTGCCGCGTCGGCCTCAAAGCGCGCATTGTGCCTGTGTGTGAGTGTCGTCGTGCGGTGGCAGTGGAGCATCAAGGGGGACGAGGAAGCAAGCTGCTTTGTTCGGTCGTGAGGTGCACAGACCGTGGCAGCGTTCGGTCTCTGGTTCAACATCCAACTTCTCTTTGTCCGCCTGTCGGAAGCAGCAGCAGCAGAGCACAGCAGCGTGCGCGTGTGCGCCGGCAAGAGGAACGCGAGGCAAGCCAAAGCCAAATTCAGCGCGCAGAACGCAATCAACGCTCGACAAGGTTGAGCTTGTCGACGGTGTGGCTGGCGTGTGCTGTGCTGCTGAGAAAAATTGATTGAGGTGGTGTCGGAAGATCGTCATAGTTCGGTTTGCACCTGCACGGAGACGCGATGAAGTTTGGCAAGAACTTGCTGCGGGAGATCTTGCAGAGCAACCCGGAATGGGCGCCGTTTTGGCTCAACTATAAGAGTCTGAAGAAGCGCATCAAGGCGGTGACCAAAGTGCCGGCGCACCAAGCGCAACAGGCCAAGGATATTTGTATGTTGTCTCGCAACTGTCGATGGTGTGTGGAGATGGAGGTGCTGACGATGGGTGGTGATGCGTTGGTGTGTGGTTGTTTGCAGCCGAGTCGGAGCTCGAGGTGGCTTTCTTCCGCGACCTGCAGAAGGAGCTAAAGAAGATTTCACTGTTCTACGCCAATGAAGAGAAGCGGTGTACAGCACGGTATCATCAATTGCGATCCGTGCTCCAAGATCTCAAAAAGATGAGCACAGTGGATGCCTTCGAAGCGCAACGGCTGATGTTTGCCTTTGTCCACTTCTACCGCGAGTGCATTCGGCTGGAGAACTTTGCTGTCATGAACTATCAGGGTTTCTCAAAGGTATGTTGTTGTTGATTGAGCATTGTGCTGCAAGACAGTTATCTGACCGTACGGATGAGTTCGCTCAACAGATTCTGAAAAAGCACGACAAGATCACTGGTTATCTTACGCGTACCAAGTACATGCGTCGAAAAGTCAACCTTTCGTCGTTTTCTAACTACCCACAGTTGCTCCAGATCTTGGAGAACACGGAAGAAATGTTTCACGATGTCGAGAAGGATGTGCGCATGTCCGGCCACGTCTCAGGTATGAAGCTCAACGCAGAGGATTCCACTCCTACGAGTTCATCGTCCTCGCCTTCCGGAACACCAGAAATGTCACCAATGGCGGCATCACGGCTTCCTCATCCACTCAATCAACTCGACCCGTCAGCCACGTCTCCATTCCAGGCAGCGGTGGCAACTCCAGCGTCGTTCCCCGCATCGGTCCTATGTTTGGATGAAAACGAGGAGCCCAACAACACCTCGGGCTTGGTTACGACTGGCTCCCAGTAAAATCGCGAAGGTGAAGCCGACCGATTGCTGCTGGCTTGCTGCCTTGCACGGGCCAGGCAAGCCATTGTGTCGAGATACACACGCAGTCATTCAGCCATCTGCTGGTGACGGGACTGGATTTTCCAATCCTGAATAGTTTGTTAGTCTCACCTGGAAGAAGCGAGCGCGCCAACGCTGCTGATCATGGTGACCGCACGTGCGTCAAGGATATCTGTGCACTATCTAATTAATCCTTGCGACGCCATTTAAATGAAATGTCAATTTGATTTTGAAGTTCTCAATTGATCAATTGATGCCGGACGAATGGTACGAAATCGCCACCCGTCCACGTTCGCAGTGCCTCACCTGGAGTGCTGTCAAAGGGTGAGAATCTTCGCGATGTCGCAAGCACCCTGCCGTGCCGGTTGTGTAGTTGGAGTGTGATCCACGCTAGATCAACGCGAACACGTGGAGAAGAGTTCAACACATGATATATGTGCGGTTGTGATTGGATTGGGCAGTTTAGTTCGCCAGTCACCCAGCAGTGAACAGCCCTGCAATTCCAGCGGGATTCTAAGCATTACAGGTAGAGCGACGCTGCGAAGACAATGTCGCGCTTGATCTTCTTGCAGCCCTCTTCAAACTTTTTCTCCAACTCAGCGTCACCGATCGTGTGTGCAGCAACCGTCAGCTGACGAAGCAACTCTTCGAGTCTTCGCAGGCAACGAATGATCGAGCCTTCGAAGGCATCCGTCATCTTACAAATCTGCGAGAACCGCGCACCTTCGCACCAGGCAATGGTCACGTCAACCAGACTGGTGTTGAAGGACTCGGCGTATTCATCCACATCGATCGTCATCTTGGCGTCCTGGACGATCTTGGCGATACGGCGTGCCGTCTCGCGCATCTGGCGCACCGGCGCCTCCAGGTTCTGTGCAGCTGGAGGCTTCTGTCCTTCCTTGGCTTTCTCTGTGTTGATCATGCAGCTCAACAGCGCCACTGTCTCGTTAACCGTCAGGTCGTTGAACTGGCCGTTGAAGATCATTTCGGTCACCAGCAGCTCGTCACATGTCGATACCTCGCAGGCAGTGCGGCCCTTGCGCTGGATCACCCCGTCCTTGCCGACAAACTCGAGTCGGCGCAGCACACGGCGGCGTCGTCGCAGATCATCACGCAACACCAGGGACTTGGATTCCTTAATCTTGCGCTCCAACTCGCGCATCTTGGTCTCGGTTTCCATCTTGAGGTTGTACAGCGCAAAACGGGTGTCCTTGTCCTTGGCATTGTGGAACGGCGACTCTGCAAGCTTGGCTTCGGCCTCCTTGATCTTTTCAACAACGCGCGTGAACTGTTCATCCTTGATGTCCATGTCCTCCACTGGATCAAGAAGAGGCACGCCCTGTGGGAATCGGCGCATCACCTCGCGCACTGATTTGCCGACGGACTGACGGCTGTCCAAAGTGCGCAAGTCCTTGGGGATGTACACGCGCAGCGACGACAGCGAGTCAAGCATCTCGAGTGGCACGGGGCAGATCTTCATTTCACAGTTGGTGGACGACGTCACGCCCATCGTCCCTAGTGGCGCAGGCGAAGGCAACTCCGTGGCGTTACCATCTGCCCCTGAAGTGGAGGTGGTGGTGTTGAGGCAGTTGAGAAGCACATGCACGATCGTGTCTGGATCAGGCGACAACGAGTCAGTGCCGGCCTTGGTCGTGAAGTTGACGACGACACCCCAGTCCCACGTCTTGGCAGCATCGTCATCAGCGCGTGTGTAGAGCTTGACCAAACGACCACCATTCAAGAAACGAGTGACGATAGATGGCTTGTTGCGAATGGCCAAAAATTCTTCCTTGAGCTTGATCAGCGACTTGGACAAGAAGTAGTACTCGGCGACCTCTTCTTCGTTCTTGATCGTGATCTGGTCGCGTTCTTCGCGCGTGCGGGCCAAGGCATCCTCCAACGCCGGCGCAGCTTGCTCGTTCTGGAATTGATGGAACGACTGCTTGATCATATACTCCGGATCGGCATCTTCAACTCGCAACAAGTTCAGAAGCATGTTGTAGCCCAGGTGGAAAGAACTGAACAATGGATCAGCTTGACCGTACAGGATGCCCTTCGCGACCTGCGGTTCCATCTGCTCACTCAGCATTTGGATGACAATACCACGGTTGTCGAGCGAACGACGGCCAGCACGTCCAGACATCTGAATGTACTCGCCCGATGTGATCCAGCGGAAATCCTTGCCATCGTACTTGCGGCAATTGGTAAACACAACGGTCTTGGCAGGCATGTTCAAACCCATGGAGAATGTTTCCGTGGCGAACAAGCACTTGAGCAAGCCTTCTGCAAACATAATTTCGATCACTTCCTTCAGAATTGGAAGCAAACCGCCGTGATGGATACCAATGCCACGACGGAGCAGTGGCAGGATCGAGTCAACCTGTGGCAGCGTCTTGTCGTCGTCAGACAGGGAATCCATCGCGTTCTTGAACACTTGCTCGACCATCTGCTTCTCTTCTTCCGTGTTGAAATCCAACTTCGACATGAGCAGCGCATACGATTCACACTCGCGCTTGCTGAAAGAGAACACAATGACAGGGTCGTACTGGCGCTCCATGATCAGCTTGACAATGCGGTAAACGTCTGAGCCAATCTTCTTCTTTGGGTTAGCACCACCCTTGGCCTTCTTCCGCTTCGAATTGCTGCCGTACACTTCTGTCGATGCCTCAGGCTCGGCCGACGCGGTCAGCGTGGCGATGGCCTTCTGGAAGTTATCTTCGCGAAACTTGCCCTTCTCGTCCACGACCAAGTGCAGGCCACTGCCTCCGGCAGGGAACACGTAGTGCTGCAGCGGCGTTGGACGGTAGTCGGTGTACACGACGTGGCACGGCTGGTGGTGAATGTGGCAAATCCAGGCGGCAAACTCCTTCGAGTTCGGAATGGTGGCCGACAAAAACACAAAGCGCACCTTGTGTGGCAGCAAGATGATGGATTCCTCCCACACGACACCACGTTCCTTGTCACGCATGTAATGGATTTCATCGTAGATAACCCATGCAACTTCGCGCATCACTTCGGAGCCACGGTAGAGCATGCTTCGCAGAATTTCGGTCGTCATAATCAAGCACGTCGCCGATGGATTGATGGTGATATCACCCGTCATGAGACCCACATCGCCGAATTCTTCTTCCAAGTCGCGATACTTCTGGTTACTCAGGGCTTTGATCGGCGACGTGTAGATGACACGCTGCTTGTCGCGCAGCGACTTGGCAATGGCATACTCGGCCACGGCAGTCTTACCAGCCGAAGTATGCGCCGACACCAGCACCGATTCGCCAGCTTCGATGTAGTCGACCGACTGCTGCTGGAACGGATCCAGCGTGAACGGATACGTCTTGGCCGGTGGCGGCTTTGGACCATCGTCCTTCTTGGCTACGTAGTCTGGCGGGTACACCGAGAACGAGATCATGTTCTTCTGGGTCGTGCCCGTGGCCACGTGCCGCTGTTCACCCGCCGAACCGTTGGCGTCCACGGGTGTTGGGTCAATGTGCTTGCCCTCCACGATCTTCACGTCGATGGACGAGCTTGTCTTGGTCGTCGCAACAGTGTGCTTCTTCGATGGCGGCTCCGCGGACTGCACGCCATCGGGAGCGTCCTTGCGCTTGCCGAGCGAGCTGTTGTCGTCGCCGTCGGTCCCGTCGGTGGCGGCGGCACTGGCGGTGGTCTGCTTCTCTTCTGCCGTCAGCGTCTCATTGGCATCGAATGCGCTGAAGAGGTCGAGTTCTTCGTCCGCCATGGCAACCTCGGACACAGCAATGGACCACGACCGATGCCTCCACTCACGCCAAGCAAAATGACTGGAGCTTCGATTGGATGGAACGGGCGTTGGTTGCCCAACGAAATGTCAACCAAAAACAGGTACAGTGTATTCTCCAATAGTGCGCGTACCGCATCCATTTTGTTGCAGTTATTGCTGGGGCGAGGTTAGTAACATCGACAATGCTGCCAGCACAGCGATCAAGATGGCGACGGCCAACACGATGGCGCCGGTGTAGCCGTTGTCGCTCTTGGCAGCCTTCTTCTTCGTGCGTGCAATGGCGGCTATTAGAGATATTGATAAAAGAGATGACAGCATTGAGATCCGTGAACATGGAGTACGATAGCGATTGGTTAGGTTCTTACCGGCTCGGGCAGCTGCTGCGTTGTCTTGGTTTTCTTGGTTCACTTCCATCTTGGTCTTGCGCTTGGTTGGACCCGAGTTCTGCTTCTCATCGACTGGAGCAGGCGCTTCTTCTTCTTCTGCGTCGATACCTTGTTCGAATACCTGCTGTGCCGTGAGACCGTTGGCGTTGACTTCATCCACCTGCCCTGGGAAAGCGGTCGCGAGAGCTTGAGCGGCAGCGGTTGGCCAAGTCGAGCTTGCGTCACAATGCAGAGCCTCCGAATGGAACGGCGTGCTTCCAGCGGCATTTTTGACACACTTGGCTCCCTTTGAGACCAGGTACTCGACTGTCTCGACAACGTCGTCGGCTGCGTTGTTGATCAGCACCCAGTGCCTGCAAACATCATTGTTAGTGGATTCTTCACAGTACATGACGCGAGAACTCTCCAGTTCATCAACTCACAGCGGCGTATTTCCTTTCGCATCTGTGCTGTTCACGCTTGCGTGACCTCGCTCGACCTGTTCCAACGTCCATTAGCACTACTCTCACTTGGAGGGAGTGTTGCAGTGCGTCCTACCAGCAATTTGATGATTTCTAGGTCTCCCTTAGCAGCGGCGATATGCAGCGCTGTCATCTTCTTCGCATCCGTTGCGTCAACTTTGGGTTTCGCCTTCAAGATCATTTCCACAGCTTCCGCTTCTTCGTACTCTGTTGGACATCATCATCACACGATCAGCTCCCACCACAGGAAAACATTCAATCACCAAACCTACGCGCAGCCAGATGGAGAACAGTTTGACCCGCCGAGTCTTGCACGCTCAAGTCAGGCTTCCCCTTGAGAATCGCCTGCATGATCTCCAAGTACTGCGTCGGCTGCTGCGCCAGGCAGAGCATCAACGGCGTGAACTTGTTCTTCTTATCTTGGATGTTGAGCATTACGCCATGGCTGACCAGCGCTGTGACCACACTCAACTGGTCCTCGGACACAGCAGTATGAAGCACTGAAGGAGAGCAAAGCTATCAGCTCGTGACGTGGTCACTTGCAATGCCTGGCGTAATCGCACCTGTTTCGCCTTTCTTGTTTTGGTGGCTCCATTGATCTCGAAGCTCCAGCACCTTCTCCACATCTCCATTGCCTGAATGTGTTGTGCATTAGCACAATTGGATGCATTTCGTGGTGTCAAGTGGGGCGGCATCACCTGCGGCTCGAAGCAGTTGCGCCATGGTGGTGACCTCGTGTCACGGATCTGTGCCCGCACCCACGTCAGACGCAGGCTGTACTGTCGCCATCCTAATAGTAGATGCGAGATGTTACAAACGTGTGACAAACCGACTCGTGTTATTGGCACAACCTGGGACTCATAAAATGCAGCGGCGACCTTGTCTTCTTCGTTCATCCTCTACCTTGGGTCGCCGCGAAGGGCATATTTCTTGCCACCGGGTGCTCCCTGATTGGCGTTTCCATTGCCCTTGTTATTACCGTTACCGTCGCCGTTGCCGTTGCCGTTGCCATGGTCACCACCGCGCCAACCACGTCCGCGACCAAATCCTCCATCAGGTCGCTTCCCAGCCCCTCGATGAGCGCCGTGTGGGGCTGGGGATGGCGCAGTATCAACCGAGGGTGTCGAGTCACCAGTTGATGGGGCTGCAGCTGGAGACGTTGGTATACTTGGGTCCTGAGCTGGATTGTCAGCGTGGACTGGAGTCGCGAGAAGAGCGATTACCGTTGCTGCTCCCAATACATATCGGAGGAAGAGCTTCATCTTTTTCTTTTTCTTTTTCTATAATGAGGCTATAGCTGACTTGTGTAGTTGGTGCGACTCGGATGTCTTGGCCACACGGGCGCGGACGCTGAGGGTTTACTCGCTGTTTCGCTGCTTGCTTGTTGCTTGGGATGCTGGTTGGAAAGTAATCGACATGGTCGGGAGCCTTGTCAGAGTGGACAATGGCCCTCTCGTCCTCATTTCGGGAGATGTTGACACGTTTCGGATCAGCAGGCACATGGGCAGACATCTGCCCAGATCAACTGCGTGCCAATGAGATAAGATCATGCAAGGTCTAGTTACCATTAATTAACACACTTAGTTTCTGGTGGGAGCTATTTCCGATGAAATCCCAAGAAATGCCAAAGAATCGTTGTTCTTCCAGGTTGACGACGTTTGATCGGAAGACTGTCTATCGATGTAGGCTGTGACAGTTCAAATCGTCAAGAAACCATGCCTGTCCTGGAAGAAGACGAGTTAGCTGTCACCTCGGTAACCATCGAGACCCGCAGGACGCTGACAAAAAAGTCGGGGAAAGGATTTCGCTTAGCACGGCACATGGACTCCGTCTATTCAGCAATCTTCCATTACAGCAAGGAGCGCGTTCAGAAAACCCAGGTGGCTACGGGGATTACAATGGAGTATGCCATTCATGAGCACAAACTAGACGCGGAAGAGTGTGCGGCCGAGGTTCCAGTGAGGAAAGCCGCGCAAGAAGACAGAGCCATAATGATAATGGGATACTTGCATACGAAGGAGGTGTGGACACCGACTCTAGATGCCATCATCAACACGTGGAAAGCGAAAAAGGCCACGACCAAGTTGAAGGTGCTCACTTTCGATAACCGCGGTATCGGGGGCACTGATGCCCCAGTGGGAACATACACGACTCAGCTGCTGGCCTCAGATATCTTGGCGCTGATGGATCGCATCGGATGGCGAAATGCCCACATCATCAGCATCAGGTACGAATCGCTTATTTGCGTGTCGTTGAGGGAGACAAAGCCTTCTTACGCGAGCTTCTCTACCTCCAGCATGGGTGGAATGATCGCTCTCGAACTTGCTCATCTTGCACCAGAACGAGTAAAGTCGATGTCATTGATGGTAACGACTCGTGGACGATACACGCCATACCCCAAAAGTATTCTGCCCTTGACGATGACGTACTTGGCGAAGGACCGCCATGTTCTCATTGAGACACTTATTCACTTACTGTTTCCGGACGATTTTTTGACGAAGACGATGGAACACGGCGACTGCAGTTTGTATGATGCCATGTACGAGTGCCTCAAGTACCGAATTGACCACCGAGAAGATCCATCGTTCGCGGGATTTGTTGGGCAATCTGTTGCCGTTCTATCGCATTTCGTGTCAGACGAGCGCTTACGTGAAATCCGAGACCACGGGTATCCGATTCTGTTGCTGGGAGGAGAAAAAGACACAGTTATTCCGTCACGAGAGACTTACAAGCTCCATGAAATCCTCGGCGATGCTCATCATGTCGATACAGTGATTTACGACGATGCGGGCCACGGTGTGTTCATCCAATACGTCGACGAGGTAGCCGAAGATGTCGTTCGCACAATGCACCGTGCCACCGAAAAGGAAATTGAGTAGGCGATCGATGGAGCACACGATGCGGATGTGTTGGAATGCATGGACTTGTTTTGGGCAATTGGCACGAGTTTGTGACTCAATTTGAGTCACACTATAATACCGGTATCACGAGTAACTTACCGGGTCTTGTGGCCAAATCCAAGCTGATTACGCAATTGATCCATAAGCAGCTGCGATGAGCACATGGTCGGCCACTTCGGATTTCGCAAGACCTCGCTGAGATGACCGCGGACGACAGCAACAATGCGCACACGCGCCGGGGCTTCCGGCTGAAATGGCACGCCGATGTCGTGATGGACGGAGGACGCCATTTTAAGGCAGAGCGGAACCAACGTGCCGAGCTCTCTACAGGCATCGGCGTCGAGTATGCCCTGCACACGCATCCGTCCAAGCTTGATGCATCCTCCAGTGACGATGACATTCGCGTTGTAATGATTATGGGCTTCATGCAACCCAAAGAGTCGTGGGAACCAGTCGTGAACATGCTGGTGAAAAAATGGCAACAACAAGGGCGTCAGCATACATTGCACATCTTGACGTTTGATAACAGAGGAACGGGCAACACGGATGCTCCTCTCGGCAAGTACTCGACCAGCATGATGGCTCAGGATACACTGGCGCTGATGGATCATGTTGGATGGAATGACGCACACGTCGTCGGCATCAGGTGAGAGATTTAACCATGGTTTGCCGTCATTGACACACGTGAGCTCACGAGCGCTGATTTTCTTCTCTCTCAACAGCATGGGTGGAATGATCTCCCTTGAGGTGGCATCACTTGCACCACAACGCGTACGATCACTGTCATTAGTGGTGACGACGCGTGGCCGATACTTGCCCGAGCTGCTCAAGATGAAGCCGTTCTTCATGTCGTTTGTGACCAAAGACCCAGACAACTTGGCTATTCAACTCCGTGACATGCTTTACCCCGAGTCGTTTTCCAAAGGCCATTTCGAGGACACGGGTGACTCGATGGATGCGTTCTTGAGGAAATTCCACCTCGCTGGCCGAAACAAGCGTAAACCACCCTCATTCGCTGGACTTGCAGGCCATTCCAGCGCGGTGCTCTCGCACTACGTGTCTGATGAGCGATTGGCGGCTATTCAGCAACAAGGATTTCCCATCCTGATCCTCGGCGCCGCACGAGACTGCATCATTCCAGCCTGCGAATCCGTCACATTAGCTGAGAAACTCGCGGGTCCGAAGCTGAGAACCGTCATCTTCGAGGATGCCGGGCACGGCCTTTTCATCCAGTACGTCGAAGAAATCGCGGACGTGAAGAATGGCCCCCGTGGATAGGGACGAAGAATGCATGTGCTGCCATCGATGAATGATCGGCCTTTGATGATTTTTCTGTCATTTCTTTCGACTCGGTGTAGCCCAAAATGGCCAAAAAACCTATCCGTCCGTGCAGAGACGCCTGTCCACGGCCACCGCAGTTGGATGCAAGGTGGTCCGTTCGTCTCAGTTTAGCATTTTCCTTGTTCAGCGCACAATGCGCAGCGACGCATAAGCACGCATCACACGGCGGAGCGGCGAAGGCATCCGGTTGCAGCGGCATATGCAAGGTTTGCACGACTGTCGCAAGTTGTTCGATCCAGTCACGTACGAGACCGTCAAGCTACTGTACCAACAGGAATCAATGTCGAGGACACACTGCACACCCAGGAAGATTACAATGCCACGAGCGAGGAAGATGAAGAGCGCGTTGTGACGATCATGGCGTTTCGACAGCCGAAGGAGTCGTGGGCCCCCCACGCTGGAGATGATGATGGCACAGTGGCGCAATGCAGGGTACAGCAGGCGCCTGTGGAACTGGTCGCAGCAGTGTTCCGTTCGGTGTCTACACGACAACGATGCTTGCGAACGATATGTTCGCCTTGATGGATGATCTAGGTTAGACGAAAGCGGAACGAAAGCACACAGCAAAGCACAAAATTGGTTGCTGCCAAGCGAGCTGCCAAGCAAGCGAAGCATCAGCAAGTGCTTAGCAACATCAACGAGGAAACGGCAGACGTCCCATCGTTGGAGAGCCAAACCTTTTCATCATGGGAAACGTTTGACGCAAGGCTGCGTGCCTACAGCAAGATACTTGCCAGCTCTATCGTGTGGACTATTCCACGTCACGAGAATCAAGGAATAAACGCTTTCGTTCGCGTGGGGGGACCATCGGGGAAATGATACCAGAGTGTTTCCCTCACTACACGAAGACATTGGTACGTATACGCGCAGGGTGCATCGTATCCATGGAACAGGTGCACGGCCACGAAAGCAAGTCCTGCCAATGCGTTGACCAGCAACGATCAATGCGTGTGCCAGGCAAGTGAGTGGGATTTGGCGCGTGGTTGTGACCCCCACACAAACTGGTGGTTGGACACAACCACCAGCTCAGCGACTCTGCACCGTACTGCAGAGTGCGCGGTAAAGACTTCGGTGGACCAGAAGGCAACAGCGAGCTATCTCAAGCTCCTTCCGCAAATCGCCGTGCAAGTGCACAGCACGCAATGATGGCGACAATAGGCCATGCAATCGTAGCTATTTCCAGTGGTGTGGATGCAGCGAAGTTCGAGCAAGTTCTCACGGATTTGGAGAAAGTGAAAACGCGTTTGGAGTTTGACTTTTCCGCGAATGAACAACCCACAATTTTGACCCATGCTCCAGCGACTGTTTCTTGTGCTGGGCTGCGCTTGGGAGACGTTTGGCATTTACAGCGACTCGACGCCACGCATTGTCCTTGCGCAAGCAGATTCCGCGCGCTCCCAGTTGTCGAAAATTTGCCCGTTTCCACTGTAAGTGCTACTGTTCGCAGGTTTGAAGTTGGAAAATGTGGAGATATGCGTGACCAGTTCGCCCTACGGTATGTGAGGAGGTATCGGCTGAGGTGGTCAAGTGTGGAAGCACCTTGATTGTTGCAAACCACAACGTACCTTCGCCCACTCCACACATTGATCAATTGATGATCCATCAATCGTCGCACCGATTTCAAGATCGCAGATATTGCCGTCGGTGGATAGTTTACCGATAATCTGTAGACGTCGAATCAACGGTGAGGGCTTGAATACTGGTGCTGGTATTCTGAAACATTTTCTTCACTTTCAAATGATGGACTTCAACGATCTCGTTGCCCTTCTCAAGCAACTGCCAGTGCTGTCAGAATTGGCCTGATTCGCTTCGGATTGACTGGCACCGCGGGCAGATTACATGACAAAGCCATCTCGATCATTGTGGATGAGATTGTACGCCACGCTCCTGTCGAAGTAATTACCATCCCGTCTTTGACAGTGATTCCCATTACAAGACATGCAAGGCAGCTACTCCGCGACACAAGGGTTCTTGACGACGTCAAAGACAAGGTTGCAATAGCTGCTGTTAAAGTCAATGGCTGTCATTGGGTTGGAATCGTTCTTGATTTTGTTCAAGGTCACTGCACAATACTACTCCGAGATGGAAAACTCATCAATTCGATGCACGTACTCCTGAATCGTTGAACTTCGCATAAAGAGAGCGAGGTTTTCTCCTCTGGAAATCCTTAAAGTTCAAAACGCACGAAGAAAATTTGTAAACAACTCTCGTGAAAAAAACGAGCGCTTCGCCTCGATTTTTTTAAGGCGAGGCGAAGCGCTGCCATTTTTTCCATGAGAGTTGTGCATTTTATTCATGCACGTCTTCGGATCTTCGTTGTTCGTTTGCGTTTTGGACGCCTCTGATGTCACGCAACTCGTGCAGCTTTTGCCTGGCCCGCTCGACAATGTCCACATCGCACCGGAGGGATCTTGGTAGTAGTCCAGATTGCATCAGACTCATCTTTTGAATATGGCGCGGATTGAAGTTGTTCTTGCCGTCGTTTGCCATAACGTCGTGCATCACGGTCTGAAGTGTCAAGAACGTGCAACTCAGCGTTGCAGGCTTGGTTTCCTCGAACGCCTTCTCAAGCTCGGCAACGAGACCATCGATTGTCTTTGGAGTCGTGCGTGACTGCAGTGATTGAATGCTTGCAATGGAACCGAGATCGAGGATGTTAAGATCAGGGCTTTGCGCCGGCTGAGCCTCGAGAGAAATATTCCATCCATCTTCATGACCCGCTTTGTAGATCTCTGGATCATCAACAAGAACATGAGCAGGGGCGTTGTCTTGCTGAATGAAGATCGGACGATTCTTCTCCCCAAGCGGCCACTTCTCTTTGATTGCAGGGATGATTTTCTTCGTCAGCAATGAGCAAGAAATACCCTCGTCGACATTCACGCTTTTCGTTTCCAGAATACCTCTCGGACGGTTTTTGCTGTCTCGCAAGGTCAATTGCTGCATCGTGATCGGCCAAATGCCACGTTTCCCGTCGAATCCTTTTCGAGGGCGAGCAACGGCACACATAAACATGACCTTAAGAATGTGATTCTTGTGTTGGACAGCTTGGATGGGAAATTCCTCGATGCTACTGTCATCTTCAACGAGGAGATGATGCTTTTGACCCACTTTCCTCAAGTAGAATCACTTTTCGTCGATGTAGCCATGATCGGTCATGTCGCTGAATACTGGGCCTGTTGGTACTTCACGAACAACGCTTGTCGAGAAGAGTAGACGCTCGTACTCATGCGCGGCCGTCAAGAGAGGCTTCGTACGGCGAGCTACACGCCGCATCGCTCCTTCTTTTACTAGTCTGCAGACCATCCAGTACGAGACACCAGACAAAGCACTGACCCTTTCGTTTGACGTGCGCTCGCGAGGATCAGTCTCACGAATTTTCCTGGGAGCCTCCTCGCGATCGAGCTGCTTCCTTCCCCGAAGATTGGCACGCAAGCTCACGTCAAGAGGCACAAGGGCGGGCCCACACACATCCTCATCAATCCCACGCTGATCCGATTCTCCACACCCGCGCTTCCAAATTCTGTCGACGATGTGCCATTTCAGTTTGAAACACTTTGCAACATCTCCGCAGTGATGCCATTTCAATTTGCCGTGGTCGCTGAGACGAAGAAGCTCGAACATGATTGCAATTCTTCTCTCGTTGGACGTTTGATCTCCAGACATTGTTTATCGACTTGTTTCTCGACTTGGGCGAA
>NSDO01000264.1:8251-28913 GCA_002286825.1 Lagenidium giganteum
AGCGCCAATATTGGCGCTTGCATGAGGCTCGCTTTGATGCGATCGAAGGCGTCCTGCTCGACGCTGCCCCAATGCCATTCGGCATCTTGCTTGAGCAAATCGCTCAACGGTTTGGCCAACGCTGCGTAGTTGGCCGCGTATCGATGCAAGTAGTTGGCCAAACCCAACCACTTACGCAGGCCCTTGGCATCTGCCGGCACGGGCCAGTCCGCCACTGCACGGACCTTCTCTGGATCGGCGCGCACGCCGTACTTTCCGACAAAGCATCCCAGCACTGGGATCTCGTCGGCGAAGAAGATGCACTTCTTCAAGTTGGCGTACAACTTGTGCCGCCGCATCGTCGTCAAGACGAGTCGCAAATGATGCAAGTGCATCGCGACGGCAGATTTGCCGTCCATGGCCTTGCTGTGGACAAAAACGTCGTCGAAGTACGACGGAGCATAGGGTCGATGCTCACGCATCACACCAAGAACGAGGCGATTGAACGTCGCCGGTGCGTTCTTAAGCCCTTGTGGCATTACAAGCCACTCCCACGACATGCCGTGGACAATCCTCCACCCTCCCGTCGCCTTCCGCACACAGAAGGTCGGACTGCTGTGCGGCGACGTGTTCTCTCGCACGTGTCCTGCCGCCACACGATTCGCGAAGAAAGCGTCGATCGTTGCGACCTGTTCGCGAGGAAGCGGCCATTGCCGCGTGACGCAGTATTTGGAGCCCAGCTCCAAGTCGATCTCATGAGAGATCCCCCTGTCTGGTCGCAGTTCTTGGGGTGCTTCCGTCGGGAAGACATCCGCAAACTCCACCAGGAGCGGATAAGCTGGATTATCATTGAGAGCACTCCAATCTTGCTATCGAAAACGCCGTTGCTTGTCTGTTTCAAGCACTCCCTCATCAGCGTTCGATGAGGAGTTGAGCTCCTGGAGCTCTTCGGCCTCGAAGGCGGTGGGCACTAAGATCTCCATGATCTTATCGCCTTCAACGCTGCGAGGGCGAGCACATTCGACCCATCGCTCAACGTGATGTGGGCAGCATCACTCATCGGCGACACACAGTCGCCGGATCCCTGTGCGATCCGTTGACCGCTTGCGCGCAAGGCGCCGCCCCCTAGTGCACATAGCAGAATACTGTGGCAGCACACAGCTGCCCTTTTCGTTCTTGGACTGTCGATCGCGTTGTCGATCGCACTTCGTGGTGCTTTTCACCTCAGTCCATTGTGGCACACAGCCTTCTCGTGACACACAGTCACCAACCTTCGCGATCTCCTGATCGCCCGCCGACACATCGGTGTCCGGCGCCAAGCCGCAATTCTCTGGATGGCTTGGGCACTTGGCGTCGAGCTCCCCGACGCTCGACTCATCGAGCAAGCCACTCTTGCTCGGGTCACTTTGTGCATTAGCAGGCGTCCCTGCGGCACACTGTTTAACTCGCAACGGGTCACACAGACTCCGTTGCCCGCCCACATCAGTGGGAGCTTGTCAATCACATGATCGAATCATACTGCAAGCGTCAAACGGACGCTTCCTCTCCCGAGTAGCTTCGTCTGAAGCGAGGGACGAGAAAACTTCACCCGTTTTCCAATCAACGCAAGGTTGATGTTTGCGCAGCCACTTGATCCCTAGGATCAAATCAAATCGGTCATCCATGCTGATGACCACGAACCGCTCCGTGCAGTCAAAATCACTGAACTGCACACGGATATCTGCGATCACCTCAGGTGATCTCTCCACCGTGCCCGTCGCGAGACGGACAGCCACGGTCTTCCCTGACCGTGTTGTTGCATCCCACACGTGGGGATACTCCTGCAGCGTCTCTGCTCTGCAGAAGTTGTCTGACGCGCCGGAGTCGATTAACGCACGGAGTGTGCGACGGACTCCCTTTACCTTGGTCTCATAGACCAACAACTCGGAACGTGATGGTAGGCGCGCGCCCGCCATTGCCTCACTGGGACTGCCCTGCCCATTTGAACCTCGTGTTCATCGTGGCAGCGAGCCACATCCTCAGTAGGGCGTCCCACCCCTACTGAGGTTTCACGTTTCCCGCAAGTCAAACTTGACTGCCTTCTTGGCGGGACCGCCAAACTTGGGGCTTGACCCCTTCCTGTCGAACTTCTTCGACTTGTCGCGCTTCGGTTGGCGACAATCACTAGCGATGTGACCCACGCGGTCACAATTGTAGCAACGCACGTTGCTTCGACCAGCGCGGTCGGCCCCGTTGAGGTCCATTGGTGTCGCGCCGTCACCTGGAATAGGCACATTCCCTCTGAAAGGCGATACGATTCGCCGCATCGAGAGTGCTCGGAATCTTCCGGAACAGTTGGAGGCGCGCCGGGCTCTGGCGCAGACCCTCCACGAAGATGGTCACCATCATGGACTCTGGCAGTGAGTCCRCGGTGTTAGCCRCCCTGRGATACTGGATMTCTTGCACSAACGCATGAAGCGTTCTCTTGCCTTGCTTGCATGCAAGCAATCGTGCGCGGACACGAACCATCGTGTCAGGGGGCTGGAACGCATCACGCACTTGCGTGCAGAATGACGACCAGTTCGGGAATGCATCGGCATTCACCATGCGCTTGGAGTAGCACCAAGCTCTCGCTCGCCCAACAAGGTGGCTGATGGCAAACGCAACCATCAATCGTTGATCCTCGATCAACTGCGAACCAATGTTCCAGGTTCTCCGGTAAGGTAAGAAACTCCTTACCGGAGTACTTCGGAACCACCAACTTGACCGCATGTCGTCGGTCCGTCTGCTGCCGTGGTGCAGGCTGAGCTGCGAGCGCAGCGGTCACAGCAACCTGAACGCGTTGCGAGACGCTAGCCTCAGCTGCTTCCATGTGCAGCTTCGCCTCTTGTTCCAGGCGGACCCGTTCCGCCGCGAGACGATCTCGCTCCCGCTGGAGCTCCGCCTGCGCTGCCAATTTTTTAATTGTGGTGTTCGACAACAAATGTAAAGAACACCTTTGATCACATGCGTGATCAACCCAAATGTGTAACATCCGTTACACCCTCTCCCACTTAGCGTGCGAACATACCATTATGTGTGAGCCCAAACAGAAGTGACCACATACTTCAGGGKTCACGCGACAGGGCTCTTAAGCCACCAACTGTGGCAGTCGTGCCAAYGCGGTCGGCGAGGTCAAACGCAAAATGACCRTGAAGAAGCCGACSAAGAAGAGCGCGTCGCACGACGCACGGACATCAGAGGATGTCCTGGCATCACAGGATGCCACTGCGGGTCGAGAAGGGACGAATGATGTCCCCGACACGCACGATCGATGTGCTTGTGCAGGCCTTCAGCCTTTACCGTGAGCGTCGCACCCTGAGCCCAGAAGCGATAGTTGCGCTCGCTCAGGAGCGTTGACGACGGCTTGAGCGATCTTGGGCTCATAACCTGCGGGCTTTCAGAGGCCGCCGCCTTCCAGGTTGAGCGCAACTGTTGGAATGAAGTTCAGGTGCGGTTAGGAACGTGCCATCAATAGAAAAATCGAACGCGCATCTGGTGTCCGAGCCTCAACCTTCTTCGGCGGCTAATTGGCGGCATGCACGCGCACGCCAGCAGTGCGTACGTCTACGTGCACAAAACGTCTGGTCGCGGATGATGCAAGCTCGACTCCATTACCTCCTCAAACTGATGTTGTTCTTAATTAGACTAAGAATATGCGTTGGCGACGCAGGGTGCGTCCTTCCATGCATGTAATGGATCATGGCGAGCACGTGATCGCCTTTCCATACTTACATTGACAAAAGCACAACCCGCGTGATTTTGAAATTTTTCACACAGCGACTTCTCGGTAAGAAAGGCGACAATCGTTCTAAGTCACACCGATTGGCAGACGTTTGTTTACTTCTTGACGTTTTCTTACGTACTGTAGCACATGCATCTGCTTGGTCATCGTCGCCATTCCCACAGCCGATACCTGGCTTGCCACCAGCTCATGAGCTACGAGAAACTGCACCACTGCCCGATTCCCACACAGGATTGCAGTATTGAGCGCACGGTCCGTCGCTCCAGTCACTCCAACCTCCACCAGATAGCGCACGATGTGCTGACAACAACAGTGTGCTGCGTGCGACATCGATAGCAAATAAAGTGGAGATACAGTGGTGGCAAAAATTATAGGCGCACCTCTTCTGATGCTCGTTTTGCTCCGAAAATGCTCTCGGATTGACTAAAATTGGCACGCAAATCGCGCAATGAGGTGCTCCATGCGTTCCCGCTCGTTTGCGCGTAAAAACAGCAGCCGTCATTGCAAACAGCGCCACGACGTGAAAAAGGCACGCCAGCAGCTGGCAACAACGATGCAGACACTGCTGAAAAAGGTGCGTTGGACGCGCTCTGAAGCATTAGTAAGCCTGACAAACACGTCCATGACCCTGCGTGGATGCTATTGACACTTTGTACCGTTTTTAGCCTGCCCAGAGGGCCACGGTTGTCCGAGGACGAGCGTCGAGTCATCGACAACGCTCAGGCAGCAGAAACGTCGTGTCAAACGATCGCAAAGCTCGTTGGGCGCTCACCGACCGCCGTACGCAACTATATTCATGATAAGGATGGTTATGGGACACGCAAATCGGGTGGGCACCCTCCAAAAGTGACGCCAACGGCCGTTCGCCGCCTTGTTCGTGCCGCGTCCCAGACAGGACAATCCTCAACCAAGTTACAGCGTGACCTGGAGCTGCCAATAAAACCGCGTCGCGTGCGGCAAATCCTCTCTGGCTGCAAACACCTCAAGTACCAGAAGCGCAAGGGTCAACCACTGCTGTTCAAGGACCACTGCAAGAAGCGTATTGAATTTGCGACCACTAATGTCGACCTAGGCGCCAAATGGTGGATGTCATCTTTAGTGATGAGAAAAAATTCGACCTAGATAGCCCCGACGGGTTGAAATACTACTGGCGTGACCTCCGCAAGGCACCAGAGATTTTCGCGCGTCGCCAGCAGGGTGGTGGCTCCGTGATGGTATGGGCGGCGTTCAGTGCGAAGGGACAGACGCTGATTCTGATTCCGTGGCTCCAAGGCCGACAAACGTCGCTCCACTACGAGGAAACGCTGGAAAAAATCTCCTACCGTTTGCACGCATTGCTCATCCCGACGGGTTTGTGTTTCAGCAGGACAGGGCGACAATTCACACGTCCAAGACAACCACGAAGTGGCTAGAAGACCACAAGGTGACGGTCATGGACTGGCCAGCGAGATCCCCAGCCTTAAATCCCATCGAGAACGTCTGGGGAATGCTGGCCAGAGCTGTGTATGACGGTGGCAAGCAGTACGCGAATGCCGACGAGCTCCAGGAAGCAATTAATCGCGCGTGGCACGACATCGACCCCAACTACCTGAAAAAACTCGTCCAGTCGATGAAAAATCGCTGCATTGAAGTTATCGCGAACAAAGGCCGTATGACAAAGTACGTCTGTGCGACAATATTGACTAGTGATTTTATGATAATTGCCAATTAATATTGATATGTCGCCACTTAAATGCGCCGCATGTCTTCTGATGGAAACAACTCAACACCTAAGTGGTCTCATGAGGTGGGTAACCCGTCTGGCAATGTTCTGGATCAATCGCAGCGACTTTCAATGCGTTTTCTCACCGGAGCACCACAATATCTACATGCGCCTATAAGTTTTGCCACCACATCGCGCGGCGTACCACCGTCCGTGCGATTCTCACAAGAGAAACCTAAGTACATGGAGATATCCGTTCGTAGCCGGATCATCCACGGCATCGGTTGTACAGCCTTCGTTTCGATGCTCATGCAGAAAGCGCACCACGTCAAGGTGGCCGTTCCCCGCAGCATTGTCCATAGCGTTCACTGAGCAGCCTTTTTGACGGTGTTCTTGCAGGAACTGAACCATTCTCAAATGCCCAACCGCCGCGGCCATCGCCAGGAACGTAAAGGCGGCATGAGCGTGCTCGTGCAGAAAGCGCACCACGTCCATGGCAGCTGATGCCAGCTGCCTCATCTAAGGCATCGGTTGAGCATTTTCCAGGGCGACGCTTGAACAGGAAGCGAAGAATGCGTACATGCGGCGTGCGGAAAAATGCGGCAGTCGAGATTTACGAGCAGCGATCACAACAGAAGCCTGGACGACATCCAAATGGACACTTTGCGCTGCGCGATCCATAGCATCCGACGAGCAGTAGCTTACACCATGCCCATGCGAGAATATGACCACTTCAAGATGACCATTGTGACTGCAGCATCCAAAGATCGGAATGGGCCGCCCAAATGTTCGTACAGGAGCCGCAACACCGGTAGATGGCGATGACCGAGTATGCCTTGTAGTTGTCGTGAATGCGCCGGAGTGACCATTGCTGGCCACATCTGGATATTTCTCCAGCAAAATCTGGCAACATACATACCCGCTGCCAGCTGCCTTCACGAAAGCCGACGTCTTCCGGAGGTCAGCGCCTTGTTGGATTGCATACTGAAACACGGCAAGTTACCCTTCCTGAGCTGCTTGCTATGCAGTCATGGCAAGATTGCTCTCTGGGTGGTTCTCATTCAAGAATCGGACGACTTCCAGGTGACCGGTCACTGCTGCGCCATCAATGGCTGCGATTGTGCACCCCTCTTGTCGATTTCTGTGGAGGAGGCGGACAACATCCAGATGACCACGTCGTGCCGCCAAGTCCATGGCCATCGTCGTGGTCTCTTCCTGGCGGTGAGAATGCAAGAACTCCACGACTTGCAAATGACCATTGGCAGCGGCGTCATCAAGGGCCGCTGTTGTGCAACCTGCTGCCACTTCTTCATGCAAGAACTTCACAATTTCTAGATGCCCGTTCGCTGCTGCTGCTGCTGCACCGAGCGCAGTACAGGGCACGCCAATGTCTGGGCACTGCTGCACGAGGAACCGGAGCACATCGAAGTGGCCATGAGCTGCGCGATCCACAGCAACGTCCGTGCAACCTTCGGAGCGATGGGCATCAGGAACCAGAGAACAGCAAGGTGACCGTTGGCAATCCATTGCCTTGATGGAGCATCCTTCCGTGCGATGGTCATGCAGGAATCGCACGATATCGAGGCGGCCTTGGCCTGCAGCAGTGTCTATCGCCATGAATGTGCAGTTATCTGGATATTGCTGGTGGACATACTGCACTCAAGCGAACCAGAGCGTACTGCGATGTCCAGCAAAGACCGCGAACTCCAGCGCAGATAATCTGGATGAGCATCCACCCACCGGAACGCTGCCCCTGCCCCTGCCCCCGCCTCCGCAGCGACCGCTAAAGCATTCGCGAACGGCACGACTTCGCTCTCATACAGCGCCTCCAGAATTAAGAGTTCTTCCTGCTGGATCGCCAACCGCAGCACGTGCTCCCATCGCTGACCGCTTTGGTCTGATCAATCGCTGCTCGATGCGTGGTGATAAACGCAGTAATGAAATCGCAGACTCCGTCCTGGAATGGTACGATGCGCTCCCACGTCGACGCGTTCGTGAGCACCTCCAGCACACGCTCATCGTGTAGATTTGCTCATCGCGACGCGCCGTCCAAAGAATATTGAAAGGAATCAGATTTGTCTCACGCAAGATAAGCGATTATGACAGCGACTGACCAATCTGTTGTTAGGCAAGCAAATGCTGTGGAGATTGCTGTCAGCGTCTGTGTGGCTATCGAAAAACACGCTGCAGTGGATGAACACATGGCATTTCATTGGTCTGCAATGGTCGTTGTGAATTGTTTTGACACCAAACAAACGCAACATACAGGGTATTCGTCGCAATCTTTCCATGCTTTCTCCATGATTTCACAGAATCGCTGGCTTCTTCGGAAGAAGTACGATATGCAGAAAGAAGTTCTTTCTGAATAACGCATTGGTACCTGTATTGGTCCGCACCTCACACCAATCTTTCCACGGCTGACTGTTCGTAGCGTTTAGAATCCTTGGTCCATCCCAAAATGATACAGGCCGCCCATACGCTGGATGGAGCGGTGTCCATTCATCGGACTGGCTGAGTGTGTTTGTGTTTTCTGCCGTGCTTTGGAGACCCATGAATCACCCACACTTGCGGATCTTCCACGCGGCAGCCAAGTGCAGCGAGCCAATGCGAATCGACTTCGGAGTGCTATTGGTGGCGGTAGCACTGGTGCTGGTGCCAGCCGATGGCAGTGCGCAGCGCCATGGCATTCGCATCCACGAAGCGCACAAAATCCTGCGTGGCGCCATGGCCGTCACGCAGCAGATGGACTTCGTGAAAAGTGATTCCTCACCATTTCATCCTCAGGACACGGCGTGGACACCCAACGGTGACGACGATCCTGTGGCCGAGCTGCATCAGTCACTCCAAACGGAAACCGAGGCCTTTGTGTACGGCTTTGGCAACGCAATTCAAGAGCTAGCAGGTCCGAATGACGCCCAAGTGACGTACAGCACGCATTTCTCCGTGGAGGTTGAGGGCGACTACGACCTCTACCATGCTTGCGGAGGTTTGCCTGCAAGTAATAACCTACTTGATCTGCTCGTGGCATACTTGAAAGATCCTGTGAGTTCAGAGCTTTCGGATGCGATCCTGCCGTACGTCGAGTGGAATCCGACAGAAGAATGCCTGTACAAGCATACGTCTCTCGAGATCGAAGGTGGCGTGCATGCTGATGTCTCGATCTCATGCGGCAACCAGATTCTCGCGACCGCGGGTGTTGCTAGCTCCGGAGCTGCTGAAAGATTCTACTGGACGAATGCCGAAGCGCACGGCGTGTCTGCGAACGTGGACTTCTTGAACGGTGTCATCTCGAAGTCGAATACGGCTGGAGATATGTCTCCAGCCGTCACGGTCTCGCAGATTCCACCTAATGCGGATCATATCCTGGCTCAAGTTGGTACGATGGTCACTGAATGTGCAGCAGCGTGAATCTGCACGTCAAAGGAACGGTCGGTGGTGGTTGGCGCCAAGTTTACACTAAATACGGCGCCGATTCATCCGAGCCGGAGACATTCTCGGCGGGATATGCCAACGCATTTGAGATCGACTTCAATCCACCGGGCGATCCGCTTCCACCAAGTCCATACCCAGAGCCTTCAAATACATGGCCAGATCCCAACGCAAATGGTTCGTCGAGTGGGTTGTCAGCCCCGGATACCGGCTTGCCACCTCCTCCTATCGAGGACCCAGATCCAAACGTGACGCTACCATCGAATGACACGACTTCTCCAGTACCACCTGTGGACGACACACCGTCACCAGCGCCCCCATCTAGTGACGAAGTCCCGCCATCACCCCCATCGGACTCGACTCCACCAAGCGACACGACTCCAGCAGCACCATCCGCCGACACTACGACTCCAGCGGCACCAACAAACGACGCGAGTCCACCAGCAGCGGCGCCAACGGAGAACGCTTCTCCACCTGCACCACCAGCGGATGACACGACTCCAGCAGCACCATCCACCGACACTACGACTGCAGCGGCACCAACAAACGACGCGAGTCCACCAGCAGCGGCACCGTCCGACAACGCTTCTCCACCTGCACCACCAGCGGAAGACACGACTCCAGCAGCACCTCCAACCGACGTCACTACGACTCCAGCGGCACCAACCGACAACGCGAGTCCAGTCGTAGCAGCGCCAACCGACAACGCTTCTCCACATGTACCACCAGCGAAAGACACCGATGATACGAATCCAGCAGAAGCAGAACCGACTGAAAATGCTACTCCTGTAGCACCATCAGCGGAAGGCACGACTCCATCGGATAGTGCGTCTCCATCAGCGCCATCGACAGATATATCCACTACTGTTACATCACCGTCAGGTGATACGACCGCTGGCTCGTCTGATATCACTACTTTACCATCAGCAAGCACTCCCGATGTCGTTCCTGAAGCCCCTGAGAGCCCCGTGATCGATCCCCTCACGCGGTTGTCTCAACTCACGACAGCTGCGTATTTCACCGCTGCTCGTCGTTGTGCCAGCGAAATCTTCGGAAATGGATGCTTCTCCGAGCACGCCTTTGACCAGATCAGCGAAGGCAAGTTCTCGAATTTACACGTTGGAATTGCGAGGCCTCAAACGCCATTTTTCCCGATGCTGTGGTTTGCAGCAGTAGCCTCTATCGTGGTTCTTGCTGTTGGCTTCCGCACGAAGATGCGTCGTGATGGATATGAGAGAATCCCAGTCAAGGATCATGCTGGTGTCAACCAATAACTTCCAAGGTCAATTGTGATGCGTCTTGCTGTGTCCAATTCATCGTTTATCCTTATGTCTACTTGTAGCTGCGATCGCTTAGAGATCACGAGTAATACAGTCGCAATCGTTGGAAGGAGCGCAACCGCTTTGATGCAATCTGTGAGGCTTCTGCATGTTCACGCGCACACGTATACGGGCGTAGATGTCCATCATAACCAGTCATCGCCATGCGATGGTAATTCCGCTGTAGACACGGCGCCAACGAATCCGCTCTACAATGTGGAACACACACGGAAGGATGTGGACGCCACATCCTCGCATGTGCAATTGTTGGCTGCAACCCCCATTTAGCAGCTACCTGGTCGGACATCCTACGTAAGCGGCTCTTCCAGCCAGCGTTGGGCAAAAAGCTGGTCAAAATGGCGGTTATAAGATTTGAACCGATAGTTACAATCGTTTGGTGCTTATGGTCGTAATCGTTCTTAAGATGAACTCATCACCAAATTCAAACAGCGGTTTGATTGCCACGGGATCGGACTATCATGATGACGACAATAATCAAATTATACAGCTGTTTTCAAGTTGACGATGTGGTTGTTACCAGTTGGTGAATAAATCATTCAATAATACATGTGGTCGGAACTGACTGGAAGTCTCAGTCGGTTAATTTACCGCGGACATGTGTTGGTACTGTACACTGTACTCCTGGTTCAACCAGTGACAGTATCACAATATGCTCACGACTTCGCAGTCGGTACTCGCGGTTACAGTAGTCTATGTTATAGACCATATTTTGAACACTGTTACTGCGAGTACCGACTACGAAGTCGTGTCGTACTGCTCCACAAAGATGCCCCATAAATCAGGTTAAAAAGCTCTGTGTTGCGTCCACGTCGGCAGAGGTCAGTTCAGTTCAGACAGTTTGGCAAATTGTTGGAAATTCCCCTGTGTGCGGGTCGGTGACAACTGACGCGTGGATTATTGTATAAGAAGTGTCGAGCGTCAATCATCATGCGATTCTTGTATCTAGATTGGTGGCTTATCAGGTCAATGCCACCCGAAAGCACCAACATACACGCCATGAACACTTCGTTGCTCACGGATTTGCAGCTAATCGTTCAAGACAAAGCCAACGTTCACTGGACAGATCCACGATCGAAGACGACCTGTACGGAGCCACGAAAACTATCGTAAACATCCGCAAGAAGGAGATCAGCAGCATACTTCAGCGTATTTGCTATGCCAAACGCTAGCGTCTCGCGTTCCTAGTTGACACTACCGGTAGCATGTCCGGACATATCCACGGCAGACGCGAGCAAATTATCGGAATCTGCGCACAACTGAACCAATTTTTGTCCGGTCGCGATGAGCCTACGTCAGTTTCTCCGTGGAATTCCTTGGCAACTTCGTCGCTGTTGTCGCTTTTGGCTGTGCTGCGTCATTGTGAGTCGGCTGCTGAAAAAAAAAGCGCGGCGCTGGAGAGCGTCAGATGTATTCATATCATGTACCGCTGGTTGGTGAAGTATGCAAAGAGAGCTTTCTTCGTTGCTATGATTTTTCTGGGCGGATGGTTGCTCGTTTCCGGAAAGACATTGACAACGGAATGTTTCACGTCCGCGAACACCGCAACAAGCGAAACAAATCGACGAGCAAGTTAGACGTCTCCAGGCTTGTCGACTGGTTTGAACGGCAAGATTTACAAGACAAAGACCTTACGGCTTCACTGAATGCTCCCCAGCTATCTTGCCTGGAAGTTCCTTCACCAAGAATTGGTGACGCAATGGACGAACGAGGATGTCTCTTCTTGTGTCCCATCAGAAAGGTCGTTTCGGAAGTTGCTCCAGGAAAAATGCCCGGAAATCCAGATTCGCACGCCATGAGACCATGCCAGCGACGTCTGCGCGGTGTACGCAAACAAGGTGAAATCCATGGCATCGGAAGGCGGGCCGAGACGCAGCGAGACAGACGCCCTTAGAGTTGACGAACACGATGGAGCTCATCGGAAGACGCACTGAAGTTGCGAGAGCTATGAGGTACGATAAACGCCAAATTGTTTTGCGACTGGCAGATAAGAGCCAAATTGTTTTACGGCCGGTGGGCAAGTTTCAATTTGTTTTACGGTGTTTGCAGGGTGTCATATCGGGACGACGGCGCGACCACAAGTGACGCTGACGTTGCTCTCACGATGGACTACACTCAGAACGTGGCCTTTCCTCATGTCGTGGAGACACTAGCGCAGTGGGTTTTTATGTCACCGTGGTCGGTCTCGATATTGGGTATCTACGACGCAGACCTGCGACAGCAATCCAATTACCTCTACACAGAGCGAAAGGCTGGTAAGGGTCCGAACAAAGTGATCCGCATGTTGTCTCACTTCCTACGCCTTGATGGTGAAAGTGACAAGTCCTCACAATGTACGCTGACAGCTGTGGGGGGGGGGGGGGGGGGGGGGAAAAAAAAAAAAAACTTCGTCGTGCTCTTTCTGCTTCTAAGCTGAGCGGGGTTTTTCAACAACATTGATCGCAAAGGTATTGTCCGCGGCCACAAGAAGAATTAGTGCGACCGGGGGGTTGTAAACCTAAAGCGCAAGCTACTATGAAATGATTGCTCGACACTAAAGGTCTCGTTGAGATCCTTGACAGTGGGCCGACAGATCTCAAAACGGTACTTTTTGAAGAAGATGACGCCAAGTTTTACGACTACAAGGATGCATTGAATGAGCTTTACAAGGACCTGCCTGCTATCCAATGTTCTCGTCGTCGCGCGATAATCCAGGAGTGGTCATTTGCCGTGATAGTCCAGGTAGAACGAGCCATGAGTATGACCTACGACGTGTCCATGATAGCATTTGTGTCGACGCGTACCGAGCGCGACAGCTCTTGAGCGATGTCAAGGAACTGGCCAAGACAACACTGAACGCCGAGAAAGTATGTGATATTCACAACAAGATGCTACCATACGTTTCCATTGAACATCATGGAGACCCTCTACGCTGCACCTTCGGCGGAACAGCAGGCACATGCGTCGACAAAAAAGAAGTCTCGTCATAAGTCCAACAGCAAGGGAGCTCAGTAAATCAAATTCGCGCTTCGGTCAACATGTCAAAGATGCTGTCAAAAATTACATGAGAACGTTGTTCTTTGTCAAGCTTCTGTCGCGTTATTTGCTCCCTTCTCATGCGTTATATGCTCCCTTCTCATGCGTTGTTTTCTCCTGAACAAACGCGCGGTTGACTGCTGATCACAATGATGCGGTCGCTCCAACCGCGTCAAGAGCATCATCCAAGTCGTTGGCAAAGTCCCCTTCCACTTGGACTTGTAAAAGATCGTCAACGACCGCGTATTGGAGATTCTGCGCTCAAAGGACGTGGAAGCCCAGAGACTCAAGGAAGAAGCCGAAGAGAAGTAGCGCAAAGCACGCGCTGAGAAGTGTCCCACAGGTAGCACAGCCCCAAACAACTAAGCTCTGAGAGTTTCTGTTCCTTTTTTCCATCATGTCTGACTTGGAAATACTCAAGTTTCCAGCTCGGATTGGAGGAACAAACTACATTGTTTGGGCGCTCGAAGCGAAAGAATTACTTGTCAAGCACGATTGCACCAACCTTCGTCGTACCGACCGGTGGTTCAGCACAAGACGTGACGAAGCGCAAGAATGCTGCCAGAAGCCGTCTGCTTGCTCCTGAAGCACCTGGACAAGGACCTGGAGTTCAATTACTTGGAAGAGACAAACCCTTCTGGGTAAAGAGAAAATGGTCGTGATCAACGACGTGTTAACGGTACCGTATGTCCCTGATACGGGCGCCGCCCGTTGCATAATCCCGCAGTTAGTGGTGGACGCTCTCCGATGCATCCAGAAGGACCATGATTTGGACAAGTCTCAAGCTACGCTTCGACGCAGACAGGCAACAGGCTCTGCTGCCTTTGCCTGGCGCCGAGTGGAACAAGCTCTGCTACTACAATTTCAAGACCGTGACAGATTACGCAATGAAGCTCTACTGCCAGTGAGTTGTCGTGATGCGGGAAGGGATTGAGTGATTCAGAGAAAATTAAGAAGCCTTTGACGACGTTCCACCCTGTTGAACTTGTCGATACCGTATCGACGTATGAATCACGAAACATTCGTCAAGCTCATTGCAGCATTTCTACTGGATGAGAAGCACGGCATTTTACTTCAACGCAGCCACGATGAACGGCGTTTGCGACCAAAGCCGTCAGGAGGGAAGCAAGAGACACCAGAAACGCACTACGGCGATGGTCGTCGCTGTGAGCGTAGTGACAAACCTAGCAAGAAGAATTGGAAACAGAAAAGGGGAAACCACCGCCGTGGTGGAAAAGGAAAATCTCTGGTCGCAAAGGCCACAAGCCTGCAGCACCGAAAGAAGCGTGCCACAAGTGCGGACTCCCTGGCCATGGAGCGAACAAGTTGCTGCACGTCAGAGTTCCACTGCAAGCTGTTCCAAGATTCCAAGAACGACAAACGCGACGACGCCAACAAAACAGGCAAGGAAGAAGCGCCTGTGAAAAAGACAACGTTCATGACCGATTTCTCCGACGACAGCGATGTCGAGTCCCATTGCGTAGAGAAATACAGCAGCGCCGTTGACAGTGACAACAGTTACTGCTTAATTGATAGCGCGACGACGCATGTCATCCTGACCGACAAGCGATTCTTCGTCCACCTGGAAGGGTCACAATCTCCAAGTAATATCAAGACAGTTGGTGGTGCAACACCAATTGCTCGGGGCACAGGAAAGGCACAATATCGCTGCCAAACGGCACTGTTGTCAACATTGCCGATGCAATATACGCTCCAACCTCGTCGCGCAACCTCCTCAGTTACGTAGACTTGCGGAAGTATGGATACCATGTCCATACGAGAACGAAAGAAGACAGAACTGAATGCCTACGCCTCCTTAATCGCAAAAGTGGCGTCGTTGAAGTTTGTTCTGACCATATCAACGGCCTGTATTTCACGCATATCTCGCCCACCTCAGCATGCGGAACTTCGTTCTGTGCGGATGGTGGAGATACGGCAATGAAAGAATCGTCAGCGAGCAAACACGCTCTTTGGCATGACCGCCTTGGCCATCCCGGCAGGGATATGCTGCAGAAGACTTCCAAATCAGTCCTTGGCATCCTAGTCAAGTCAATTCCACGTCTGCACGCAACCAGAAGCTGTGTCCTCCTTGTGCCGAAGGAAGGTTTCCTTTTCTGGGGAGACGTTCAAGCCTCGTGGCATCCTGGAACTGCTCGTAAGCGACGTTTGTGGTCCCATATCGCCACTATTAGGACCGTTCAACTACTTCATGGCTGTGAAAGACACATCAGCGCGCTATTCGACCGTTTAACTACTTCGCACGAGGAACGAGGTGATGCCAAAGCTGCTGGCCAGTATGATTCACTTGAAGACCCCGTTTCCTGATCAAACGGTTCGCGTGGACAATGCGCCCGAGTACGTCTCCAAGTCATTCACTGAGTACTGTGCATCAACCGAAACGACCTTGGAAACGTCAGTTCCTTATGCACACAACACGAATGCAGAGAATTTCGTGAAGCAGATTTAGATGATAGCGCGACCGTTGCTGTTGCGATCCAATCTGCCCTTGTCGTCCTGGGGACATGCTGTTCTGTATGCTGGCGACCTGATTCGGTTTCGACCGTCCGCTGGAAACGCTCTGTCGCCCTATGAACTTGTGCATGGATTACCTCCATCCGTCTCCTACTTTCGCGTCTTCGGAAGCGCTGTGTATGTGCCAATCCCGCCGCACCTTCGTACCAAGTTGACCGAAGCGCCGACTTGCGATTTACGTTGGATTCCAGTCTCCCTCGATCGTCAGATACCTCAGTCCCCAAACGGGGGACTTGTTCACCGGACATATCACAATGTGTGAGTTCGATGAGACGACATTCCCCAAGATGGGTGATGACGACGGGAAAGCGCGTGAAACTATCGCCTTTGAGCACAACCAATTGCACAAAGACCCGTACATTGCCAAGGCGAGAAGGATGTTCGACGCATTTTGCATCTCCATCACATTGCTCAGAGTGCTCCCGATGTCTTTGCGGCTTCTGAACGCGTAACTCGATCTGAGTAGAACGAAGCTTTGAACTATCCGGCCAAAGTGTCGCTTGATTCGACCCCAGCGTCAAGGATCGTTCCGCTGAAGAACAAGCGTGGTCGTCCGAAAGGATCGAAAGATCTTGTACCAAGAAAGCGACGCGCGAAAGCTTAAAGGACTATCTGTCAAGACAGATCGCCCTTGTGGACGACACCACCGCGCGGGTGTGGTATCCAAAGAGCACCAACGACTCAGTTGAGTTTCAGATCAACACCAAGGAAGAATGCGGCTCAACTGGTTGTATCATTAGCCCACGTAATCGTATGGCTACGGACAGCAAGCCGACCGGATGCCGTTGGGTTGTCACTCGCAAGAGAGCCCAAACAGAAAAAGGCATTAGATTTAAAGCACGGCTGGTTGCCCAAGGCTTCACCCAGAGATTCTGAGTTGACACGCGCAGCTTACTTATACGGAGTCATTGACGTCGAGCTCTACATGAGGGTTCCAAAGGGTTCACGTGTCGAGGGAGAAAACGCATATGTGTCAGAGTACACAGAATTCTTTATGGGTTGAAGCAACCTGGCAGAATCTGTTACTTGCACTTATCACAGTACTTGATCAAGTGTGGCTTCCGTACACACGAGTGCCCCCCATGTTTGTTCGACAAACGAAGTGGCGCCGAGATCGCCATTATTGGGATCTATGTTCATGACATCGTCATGGTGGGTACTGGGCAGTAGCAGCTGCGATGAAGCATTGACGGCCAAGTTCAAGGGGAAATACCTTGGCAAACTGTATTTCTGTCTGGGAATACAGGTTCGCCAGATCTCGACGGGGATCGTGTTGCATCAGGCAAACTACATCGCTAAGCTGATGGAGCGCTTTAGCATGACGGATGTCTCAAGGGCCACAAAGCCTCCGATGGTAGTGCGAAACCTGAAGCCAGAAAGTGACGTGTACGGCCCAAGACGCGACAGTGAAGAAGTCCTTGGCGAGAAGTACCCATACAGAGAAGCCATCGGCGCTCTCTTGTATCTTGCCAACTGTTCGCGCCCAGATATCGCTTTTGCCATCAGTGTGCTTGCACGCTACTTATCGGAACCCACCAAAGACATTGTTCTGGCATTACGCAACTCCTCAAATATCTGGCAAAGACCAAGGACTACGGTTTGTTTTTTAATCGTAGAGGACATTAATCAAATGATTCCTTCAAATTGGTTACTGACGATGTACGCGGCTATGTCGATGCAGGATATCTCTCAGACCCACACAAGGCCCGTCCGCAGACGGGATATGTGTTCATCGCTGCACATGCAGCTACCTCGTGGAAGTCAACCAAGCAAAACACTCGCAACAACGTCCACAAATCAGTCTGAGATTGTCGCTCTCTATAAGACCTCCCGCGAATGCGTCTGGATTCGACGATTCATCCAGTTCATCAGAATAGGCCTCGATGTTCAAGAAGATCGACCTCCAATCAAGATCTGCGAGGGCAACGCCGCGTGCATAGCCCAAGTTCAGCCAGGCTACATCAAGAGTGATCGAACGAAGCACATCGATCCGAAGTTCTTCTTCATGCACGACCTCAACGGCAAAGAACTCAGCGTTGAGCGAGTTCCCTCGGACAAGAACTTGGCTGATCTGTTCACCAAGACTCTTGGAAGCACCAAGCATTGGGGTCTAGCGCATGGCCTAGGCGTGGCACACTTGTAGCTAGTGTAGCTAGTGTAGCGAGCTGGTTTTCCCCCACCGCGACGTCCTCTGACGGAACGTAGAATGTATCTAGGTTTAGCGTAGAGATCTAACGCTGAGGGGCGTGAATCAGATTGAGCCATGGCAAGCCTATGCGCAAGCCATGGCCAAGCTACAAATGGTGGATTGCGGTATAAACAGCAATCACTCACCATCTACAACCCACCACCCACCAGCCGTGCAGGTGTTTCCCAAGGTAGGGGTGGGTGAACCCTTCAATGGTTTATTGGGTTGTTGTGGCTTCAATGGCTTCACCATCTGTTTACAGAGTCCAGCGTTGGGCTCACGACTTAAAGCTCACAACATTTAATTCATTCCAACATTTTCCTTCCACTGATCACTTGATCCAGGACATTTTCGAATTTTGGTTGGTGCATTCTCAGATGCATCTATACGTCAAAATCTACCCTCAACACTGCCCAATTCGCTCTCTATCAGTCGCTGTAATCTTTAAACCACTCAGATAAAAATCGGTGCGCTGTATGAAACGGTGATAAAACACCCTGCATTTTAGACTCAAAATGGTGGAACAGATAGAGCTCCAAATGAAAACCTGTCTCAATCTGAAGTAATGTCTTCGATTTCTTCACTCTCTTCCTCCTCCTCTTCTTCCTCAGACTCTCCCGCCTCCCCAGCTTCCTCATCCTTGGTCTCCTTGCTCTCCTCGCGGTCATCCACATTGCTCTCATCACCTGTCTTAGCTCTCTTGTGGCGATTGTATTCGCTTTTGAACGTCTGCCCAGCTTCTTGCATGAGTTGAGCCGCCTTCAAGTTAGCAGACGTTGGTGGCTGATACAGCGGATCTCGTATGTGTTCTGCTGGGATGTAAGGCGTGCGATTCTTGAACAAGTCGCAGATCTTCTCCGCGTTCGGCGGCTTCCCTTTAATGGGCTGGATGCAGTTCCACACATTTGCCACAAACCCATCACTCAAGTTGACGTGGATTTTAAGCTTCCGTTGATCGATGCTGGTCACGGGACTTGTTGGTCTCTTTCTGCACTTAACCACACCTGGTGTCGCCGAAGACATTTCAAAGATTTGAAACTGCTGCAGCCCCTTCAAATCCTTATAGTCGATATTGAACGGATCACTAAATGACCGAAACGCTGGCGAGTTCTCCAGCAGGGTACAGGAATTCGAAGTCGCCGAATCTTGCACAATGGTAGCTAGTTCCCGCAGACACGTCACGGCGCGCGTAGCCTCGCTTGATATTGCCGAAGTCGCAGTCACAATTGTTGTTTGTGTGACCCTTGACCTGAAAGTATAACTTGGCCTCCTTGAGCTGTTTGGTGTGCGTGAGGAACAGGAGCAACTTGATGACCGTGCGGTTCTTGTTCTGGCCTTAACCGTTGTCAGCGAAGACTACCCAGGTCTTCTGATTTGCACGGGTGTCGTCGTAAATTTGTGCGTCACGGGCGTACTTGTCCATCATGGAAACAACTTCATTACTTCCTCTTCCAGCAGTCCTCTCAGTTTAGATGTAGTTCAGCTGGGTCGCAGTGTGCTCAGTGTAGTTGCCGAAGATCGAGACAGCGATCAACGACAAGAAATACCACTTTGAGGGCGTCTCCGCCATGTGCGGTAATGCAACGTTCTGCGCAAAGTCCACCGTAGTACCCACAGTTGTTTTACTAGCGTTAGCTCGCGCCTCATCGTGAAAACCCTGCATCAAGACAGCGCTTCCGCCTTTTCAACACTCATACCACCGCTGATGGACTGCAGATGATGAATTGTGCGAATCTGGATATGCTTACAGTGCTTGCGCAGGAGCTTTTGTAGCGACGAGAGAGACAACGGAACGTATTCTTCATCTTGCTCCTTTATTTCGGCCACGTACAACTCACGGAGCTTTGGCCATGTCAAATACGCTGGCAAGAACGTGAATTTGACTTTCGTGTGGTAGCGCACGACAGGTATCGTTGACGAACTGTTTTTTATCTTTTCCCAGAAACGACCCCGTCATCTGACAGTCGAGGCAGGACCTTCAAACGCGTCTCCTGCAAAACCTGTCTGAACAGATTGAACTACTCATGTTTTCCTGGTCTCAGATACGTGTTTTATGCAAAGTAATGCATCCCAGCTGCAGGCGGAGCAAGATCCACGAGCTTCAATTATTGAAATGGTATGCAAAAAATCAGAGTGAAGCGATTCCATCATTCACTGTCACATGGATCGCTCGAGACACGAACCATCGCGGCATTCCTAGCAAAATCGTTCAATGCCGCGTTGGTCGCTTGTACTATTCGTCCCAGAATCACCGTCGAGGTTCTGCGAAGCCGAGTGATGACAGTTACCACCAACAGAGGGTGTTCCCACTAGATGACGGAACGTGCGTTCCGTGAAGATGAAGGCCCGTGGATTCGGTTCATCAATAATGCCGGCACGATGTTGAAGCAGCGTGTTGCCACCGATAAAACGGTGTTCGATTGCTTGACTTCGTTCGCGCATTGTTTGTTGTGATTTACCCACGACACGGGTTTGAAACCATGGATGATTCATCGGTTTAAAACCTGGCACCACATGGGCACAGATATTTCCAACGGCGATACTACTGCCCATGTAACGAAGTTAATAACAGATGGCGTTGGATATGTTATCAACATGGAATAGATGCTACGGTTTTGCCATGCAACGAAGAAATTTATTTCCGGCGGTTGGAAAGAAACCTTCGCAAATTTTACGGAGATCAAAATAGAGCGCCCTCGTCCTCGATTGGATGAGCG
>NSDO01000264.1:33837-51519 GCA_002286825.1 Lagenidium giganteum
CTTCTGGAGTCTCGTTGAAGGCTTTGTCGGTGAGCGCCATGTCGTGTCTTCTGTACTGATGCCAATGTACTCCGAGCGCTATCGCGACGTTACCAAGATCGGTTTGCTGCGACATCGGTTCGACGTTCTGCATTACATCCTTTATGGACACATCCAAGGTCGAGTTCCAGCAGCAATGGGATAAGTGGAGCGTTCTAAGGCTACGTATTTCAAGCTACATTGACTGCATTAACATCGTTTAATACATTTCTTCATATTCCTGCCTTCTCTGATGTGCGCTGTTCGTTTGCACTCTTTCATGCCCGCCGCTGCTCCACCTCTTTGTCCATCGTGCGTGCCCATTCCTCCGGGTTGTCGTTATGCTCTCAAACATGCTACATGGTAACAACATGTTTAGTGTCACATGCCAATCACACACCCCAAAGACTTAGCCGAAATTTCAAGCTCCGCGGCACGCGATGCCTCGTCCTCGAGTAGTTTACACCTCCACGCCGCGTCCCGTATTTTTCGGCTGCAACCTAACATCACCATAGAGAGGTAACATCTGTTCGTGATTACATGGGCATACCATGGCACTTCCATGGAAAACCCATACCAACAAAAACATTATATAAAATAACGTTACATGGGTAGTATCATCGTCCTATTTCCAAAACATGGACTGTATCATCAGCCTTCAGTTTTTCGATGTGGTCGAATTCATGTCCTACCAATTATCAAATTATCGCGTTGGTGCGTCATCAAGCGAACCTGCACGCTTGCGTTTCTTGTCTGTTGCTGCATCCTTCACGGCTGCAGCACTGGCAATGGTATCAAGGGCTTGTGACACCACGTGTTCAATCGATGTGGTGGTATTGGTGTCTGGGCGGTGGCTTGCAGCTTTGGAATCCAAGCTAAAATCTGGACCATACTCAGGATAATACGTGTGGTCGGGGATGCATCCCTCTTTGCTCGCCTTGTCTGCAGCCTTTCCAATTAGTGCCGTCTCAACCACAGTGACAAACGCCTTGCATGCGTCTGGGCCACTATAACCACCGCCACCAAGGAGCAACATTGGCAAGTTAAACGCCGAAACGACTTCGATACAGGCACCAATGCCACGGTTGGTGAGATTGAAGCAGCCCAACGGATCTCTGCTCCTCCATTGCACATATCACATCATCAGAATCACAGTTCCTGTCACTCAGTGAACACTGAGAGGCGTACCGCGCGAGTGTGTCGACGCCACAGACGAGCACAATGACATCCGGTTTGAGCTGCGCCACTGCCGCGCACGTGACGCGTGTGAACACGTCCACGTATCGCTCATCGCCGATGCCTCGATCAAGTGGCACGTTGATACTGTGGAACTTGCCTTGGCCACCACCAATCTCCTTCTGCGTGCCCGTGTTCGGGAAGAACCCCCTGGAATAGTGATGGAAAGACACGGTCGTGACGTTGCCGCTGTAGTAGAACGCCTCTTGGATGCCATCGCCGTGGTGCACGTCAATGTCCAGACACAGCACGTGCTCCACTTTGCCCTTGACTTTCGTTTTGGACGCTGTCAGCAGTCGCTGGATGCCCAGCACCACGTCGTTCACATAGCAGAAGCCACTGGCGTTGCTGCGCATGGCGTGATGGCGGCCGCCACCCAAGTTGATCGCAACGGGCGCTCGAGCCTTGTTCGTGGTCTGCTGCTGCTGTGACGCCGTTGTTGGGCTGTTCTTCGCTGCATCGCCAGCGCTGTCATGTGTGGCCATCAAATGCAGCAGCGCGTCCACCGCCGTCAGCGTCGCTCCGGCCACAAACGTGCAATACTGGAACAGTCCGGGGAACACGTGCGCGTCGTCCACGAGCTCGAACTCTTCGAGCTGGCTCTGGTTCGTCTTGGCCGTCGCTGTGCGCAATGCCTCGACGTACGCCTTGTGGTGGAACATCTCGAGCGCCGTCGAGGTCGCTGGCGTTGGCGCAATCAGCTGGAGCTGAGGCAGCAGCTGCAGCGCCCGCAGCAGCGCGAACGTCATGCGCTCGCGCTTGCTGTGCACTGGCAAATTTTCCAGTGCCTCCAGGTACTCATCCGAGTAGATAAGAACGACGTGCTTGCGCTGCACCGACACGGCCGTGGTCACCTGCAGCGGTGTCGCCGTCATTATGAAGGAAGCTGCAAAGCCGTCTCACTGGTGGACAGTCACTTCAACTGCATGGTTTGGTTGCTGTTTGGTGGTGTTCGGTACCAGTGGAATTTTGGCCAATCAGGGTCGGAGACGTACCGCAACCAAATACCGGTAATACTGCGCCACGCGAAAAGTTCGAAGATTTTCGTTGCGAGAATGGCGAAACTCTGTGACGTGGAGACGGCGCGCACTGATTGGCTGGGTAGAGCGGAGGGGTTCATGACAGTGGCGTGGTGGCACAATCATCGGCCGCTGATTGGCCAAAACTCGCGCACCCGGTTGCTTGAAGCACACACAACGTCGCCAATGGTCATGGCCATTGGCGACGTTGTGTGGTCATGGCCATTGGCGACGTTGTGTGTGCTTCAAGCAACCGGGTGCGCATTTGCAGATCCACACTACTCCATCCAAGTGCGAAAGACCCAAGACAGCCGACAGATTAAGACTCGAGACGATGATGATGGATTGGAGCCCCTCGCAACTCGCCATTCTGGCACTTGGATTGCTGGTGCTGTGTCCGTTGCTCACCACGGCGTTCCAGGTGCTGGTGCTGCGCAAGCCACGGCCCAAGTACCCGCGCACGAGCAGTGCGCTCCCGCTGCTGGGCAACACGCTCGACTTTTTCCGATGCAGCAAGGAGATCCACGACTGGGTCGCGCGCACGTGCCAGGAAATGCAGGGCAAGCCGTACCTCGTGACGTGCATCTCGCGCCCGGACCTGCTGGTGGTGTCCACGCCGGAGCTGTTTGAGGACGTGTACAAGACGCAGTTTGAGTGCTTTGGCAAGGGCCCGTACACGTACGACCTCATGGGCGAGTTCATGGGCGACGGCATCTTTGCCGTCGACGGCCACAAGTGGATGCGTCAGCGCAAGACGGCCAGCAACCTGTTCACGATGCGGACGCTGCGCGAGTCGATGACCGAGACGATCTGTTCGCATGCACGCGTGCTCACGAACGTGCTGCAGCGCTTCGAGGTTAAGAAGGAATCCGTCGATTTGTTCAAGCTCTTCAACCGCTTCACGATCGAGGCGTTCGCGGAGATCGGCTTTGGGCTCCACTTGGGATGCCTCGACTCGGACAAGGAGCATCCGTTCCAGACGGCGTTCGACAGTGCCCAGCGCACGATCGCTCAGCGATTCATCCGTCCACAATGGGTGTGGCGCCTTTCTCGGTTGCTGAGCATTGGTGGCGAAGGACGGCTCAAGCACGACATGAAAGCGATCAACGACACTGTCTACGACATTATTTCGCAGTCGCTGGAACGTCGCGCGAAATGCGAACGCACGGATCGCAACGACATTGTGTCGTTGTTCCTGGACAATGCCAGCTATGACAGCAATGCTAAGGCATCGGACTTCGACCCAACGTTTCTGCGTGACATTGTTATCAGCTTCTTGATTGCCGGTCGCGACACCACAGCCCAGGCGCTCAGTTGGTTCTTTGTGTCGTTGAACAAGAGTCCTGACGTGGAACGCAAGATCCGTGAAGAGATCGTGGCCAAGCTGCCGCACATCATGGCGAATCTTGGTACGTTCCCAACGATGAACGAGGTGCAGGAAATGACGTACTTGGAAGCCGCGATCAAAGAGACACTGCGCCTGTACCCGTCCGTGCCCATAAACCAGAAAGAGGCGGCGTACGACACGGTGCTGTGCGATGGCTCGGTTGTGCCAGCCGGAATGACCGTACTGTTGCCTAGCTACACGCTGGGACGGATGGAACACGTGTGGGGACCAGACGCGAAGGAATTCAAGCCCGAGCGATGGATTGACAGCGCGACTGGCAAGCTGATAACCGTGTCGGCGTTCAAGTTCAACTCGTTCCATGCCGGTCCGCGCATGTGTCTCGGCATGAACCTGGCGATGTTAGAGATGAAAATTTTGATCTCGGGCTTGCTGTCCATGTTCCACTTGGAGATCCCTGAAGCAGACAAAGCGACGTACGACTTCTCGTTGACGCTGCCAGTGCATGGTGCACTCACAGCACACGTGCATCGTGCTTCACCCATGAACTAATCCAAGGCCTTACTTTGTGCGTGTAAATCTATTTTATCTACAGTGGCGTTGAGGAGTGATCTAGGCCGGCTATGGGGCACATGACGTGGATGATACAATTAGGCGCAAAATATCATCGATATCTTGATTCAAGACTTCAGCTATTCAGTGGCCTGAGCAAATTTTGTCCATAAAGTGCCAGCGGTCGAGCGGTTGAGGCCAGGGCTGGGTTCTGGACAAATAACAATAGTTATTGTCTGTTTGAACAAGTTTAGGGGCCAATCATGTTCAAACAAGTTCTAACTCTCCGATGATATGGTCGGATATCTCTTGTTTTGTCTTGTGATATCACATTTGTATACAAAAGACGCCGACGAGTAATTGCATGCTTGCATGACGCAAGGTCATCGTCGAGATTCTGTGCACGTCTAGTAACAGTTTGTATCGACTGTGGAGGCAGTCCAAATCTGAGATTTGCTTCAATGCAGTGCTTGCACCGCAGAGGCGCGTTCGCCCTGTCGCGGTGGCTTGGTTGCGGTGATGCAGCAAGAAAAAAAAATGGGCTCGAGATTCTCGGCATCGTCGAATACGTGTTGTTGGAGGGAGCAGTGCTTTTAAGCGTGGTCAACGACAATGCTTGTTGTGGGTGTCGCCATTCCATCATGATCACCTCTTAGCACGGAGGTAACAACGCAAGTGGTAATTACCTGAACAATTCTTTGTCGTTTGAACAACATTCAAATTAAACCAAAAAAAAAATGTCGTTTCCCACGGGCGCTGGCAATCAACCCATTCGATTCAATGGGTTGCTACCACTCAATTCATTTCGAATGGAGATGAGGAATGGTGGCCAGTTCCAATTCTCCATTTCGAACTGGCTGACAGGTCCGTTGCACGGTGACCGATGCAAATGGGCATTGCGTCTCTCCCATTCAAGAACTGCGAGACATCAGACGAGAATGGTTCGAGCTGTCGTGGTCGTGCTCAAGCTCCGGAGTCAGTCGTGGTTGTTGCGCGTGATAGCAGTCAGCGCAGTCTTTGTTATCTCTGTCGCGCTCATCAGTGTCTACGGTATTCCGCTGAAGACGGTGCGCCTCGGCAATGACCACGACCGTGCCCATGTCGCTGACCTCGTTGGCCGCTACAATGCTTACTCCAGCTTCATCATGTCCATGGCTGATGAGCCGCTGCTGGTGGTGGTGAAGGCATTTGTGCCCGTGTGGCTGGCGCTAGTGTTGATCCCAGTCACGGGCTGCTTTTGGAACGATGACGATGATGACGACGATATCGCTGTCAATAAGCGACGCCGACATGTCCGATGGATCAGCGTGCTTGCTCGAATGGCCATCGCTGCGGCAGTGACAAACGCGATCGCCAGTTTAAACGTCCAGCAAATGTCCACCAGCGTCGAGGCCTCGATGACAGACACGGATGCAGTTGTTGCCGACGTGCGTGCAATCTCAGTGCCAATCAGTGGCAACTCCAGCGGCAACTCAATCTTTCGAGCGCTCATAACGCCGTTGCACCAGGCCTCAGCCGATTTCCCGTGCACCAACCAAGACGGATATGACGGACCAATGACTTCAAACGTCGTCTACGAAGTGCGACGCCAGTCGTTCTACCACGACGTGGTGCCAAACGCTGTTCTGCCAGAGGTGGCGTGCACCTATGCGTTTGATGCTGACGGTGTGGAGATCGAACACGAACGATGCACCACAACCCAACAGCGGAAGAGGCCATTCGACAACTCCATGGCTAAGCAATTGCTGGCGCTCGCCTCAAGACTCTACGGCTCAGTGAATGTCAGCCAGGCGCAGCAACTGCTCGAAGAAGACGATGACGCCCTGCTGCCCAGTTTTGTCAAGCTTGCGATCAAGAGCGCAACGACAGCCAATGGCTCGAAGTTTGTGAACGAACGCGCCAACATCACGTTCAGTCGCGTGGGGCTGTCCCCTCACATTGCTTTCGACGCCGTCACAGTCGACGTCCAGCACGCTCCGCAATACTCAGCAGCAGCATTTTGTTCAGAATGCACTGGAATTACGTGGACAGGCAAAGGCAAAGACAAGGCATTCACAGCCACGATCCCAAGAGGACAATGCGGATCCAACACGTGTTTTCTCTTTTCCCCCATTCCTGCTTCCGTCAGCGTTTACCAGTTGTGTAACTTTCCTACGGCACTCGCTGGTGAGCGGGACGAGTGCGCGCAGAATCAAACGGGTCGATTGATTGTGTACAGCAAAGGCCGGAAAGTGAGCGGCCACGAGATGTTTGTCGAGCGCGTCGCAAACGGATCCAAGACAGAGAAGCAAGTGCGAGTGGCTGGGATGCAGGCGGCGACCACGTTCACGGTGGGAATTCTCACTTGGACGGTTCAAGACTTGGCCCAAGTTTATGATGTCCCCTGCGACGACATCAAGCACATGTGTCAGGGCGTTGCATACAATGTCCCTCACACAAATACGTCGACCAGCAAGAAATCTGTGACGCGAGTGGTGACTGTCGCCCGCGATGGCATTAACGCAGCGGTCTTGCCACCGCTGTTGAGTGCTCAGACAAGGTATCTGGCCTTCAGCAACGACCGTGTTATCATTCAACCAAGCGACTTCCACAACGCAGATAGATGGTCCGATTTCCATGGAGATGAATGCGTTGACAAAGCAGATCAGTACAGCGCAGCGGTGTTGGGGAACCACTTCTACTCAGACGAATCGCTCCAGACTGCGTATACTGGTGGCATGTACTTCCTATTCCAGAATGGTCACATCAGCGACGCTGCCACTGCTACCACCAGCACATCAAGGCAGTCGTTGGCTCCAGTGTTCGCTGGCAGCAAGTATTTGGTTGACCTCCGTGCATCCATCCCATGGAGCTCTGCGTTGGTATCCATCTCTAGCGGTGTCTTGTTGGCGGTGATTGTTACCGGTCTCGCCTGCGGAGCACATCGCGTGCGCAACAGCGTGGCCAAGAATGCCGACGCGGCCAAAGTGGTCGAAGTCCTCCTCGACAACGAGAATTTTCCGAAGTTATTGCTGCGGTGCGAGCTCGGAGAAGCCGACAATTGCCATGATTTGGCTGCCTACGTGCCATCAACGCTTCAGCTTGTGAACGGCGGCGTTGTCACGCTACACGCAGTGGATGGCGTCATTCACCATGACGACGATCACCTCCCGATGATGAGAAGCAGTGTCGTGAATCTGTCTGACCCACTGCTGCACGAAGCCACGAAACACTCTACCGATTGGAAGACTGGTATCCCGCTGACGGTTCAGCTTCGCCGCACTCGATTGGTTGTGGCAATCATCGTATTGGCTGCTGCTTACATCTTTTTGCTGACACAGCTCGTGGGTGACGGATTTGTGGTCGGGACGGTGCCCAACGACGACAAAGTCAGCCGACTGGTTCAAGACTACAATTTCTACTGCGGCACACTCGGTGCCCTGGCAGCAGCTCCGACGGAGTTCCTGCTAACCACACTGGTGCCGGTACTGGCATTGACAGCGGGATCTCCGTCGAGGTGGATGACTCCACTGTTCGCGCTTAAATTGGTGATGGTGTGGTCATTGACCGTCGCGATCAACAGTGTCAACATTCAACCTGGATCCCCGCGCCTCCAGTCCCGCATAGGTGCGGCGGCATTGGCCACACCACAGCTTCAAGGCAATTCATACTCGGCCGGAAATTGGTCCAACAACACAATTTTGCGAACGTTTCTCAACGAATTCCAATTGCTTAGCGATTCTAAGTGTACTGGCAACATTGCTGGGTTGCTGAACACCAGCGTCATCAGAGATCCTCCAACGTTTTGGCCTACATCTCAGCCCTGGCAGAAATTGTTCCTTCCGGAAGAGAAGATTGCAGTTGAAGCACAAACGTACGATGGTTCGTTTCATTTTGTTGGAAAAACCGACTTGCCAGTCGATCCAGACACGGTTTTTGCACTTGTCAACACTTCTGTGATCAGTATGAACGTCTCTGAACTCAATTCCAGCGTCCGACCATCTATTGCGACCCTCGCCAACTATCAGTTGAAGCTCGTACGCTACCAACTGACTTCGGAGATCGAATTCCTCGCAGTAACAGAGACTTACGACGACGATTGGTCGAACGTGCAAGAAACAGAAGTGAGTCCGCCACCTCAAGAATGGACCTCGATGGTTTGCAGTGCTTCTGGCTGCCCGGTGTACGATCAAGAACTGACCGTTAAGGCACTCCCCTGGTGCGAAAATGGCGATTGTGCAAATGCGCTGATCATTCTAGCACGCAACACAGAACTTGGCGGTGATGCGATGCAGTTGCTGCCCACCGACAAGGGCAATGGAGACCGCAAGGGACTCAACTACACCGTTCATCTGGTGAATCCGATTCGTCTGGTCACAGCGACAGCGGGCATTTTGCGGTGGAAGGTGACTGATCTGGCCAAGAAATATGGAGCGCAATGTTCGTCAAGAAACACAACCTGCAGGGGATTGTCGTATCAGCTCGATGGCAACCAGTCTCAAGTCTTGGTAGTTGACGAGAGAAACCTGCCGACGCATGATGTCTCCTGGAACGACGATGTCAATTCCGACAGAAAGGCGCCGCTCGTTGCACACACATCGTCGCTGGTGCGCCCAAGAAACTTCAAGACACACGAATGGGACACAAAGTTCTTCCAAGGTGGCAACTGTTCCCCGCTCGTCGAGAAAATTGTGGAGAACTCCGAGTTGAACCATCTATACCAAGGCCGAGCGACTGTCGAGTACGTGACTTATCTGTCGGCCATGTTGTATCTTTTTGACACAGCTCGCGTGTATGACATCATTCCCGTTTCGTCGGACTCCACCCACGCGATGACGCTGAGCTTCGATGCCAACGTCCGCTACGCGCACATCAGCGTTACGATCCCGACGCAAGCAGCCATCCTGTCGATCGTTGCGGCATCAATCCTGCTTTGCTTGTCATTGTTCGTGGCTGTTACAGCTGTGCTGAGCGAGAACGAGGATGAATCCATGTCGACGGTGACGCTCATGCCTGTGCCAGAAACAGCCGAAGTGATCTTTGACGGCACACGGTATCCAAAGCAGTTCCTGACCGCGCACATCCTGCTGACAGACGATATCTTGGCCGACGGACACGAAAACCAGTTCCGGGCTCTCGATTCTTTCCACGTGGAAGGTGCGACGCTATGCTTGCGTGAAGACACCGTTAAGCGCGAGGACCTTGACCAGATGCAGTGGGAAGTGGTGGGGAAGCAGAGTCGTCTGACCACGCGAATGACAGAGTCGTGCGATGAGTTAAGCAGTGGGTTCTGGGACTTCGAAACGAACCGTCCTGCAATAGCATGAGAATGAATGAGAAAGCAGCCTTCTGGACTCCCAACAAGTACACGAGTTCCTGTGGTGTGTTCTGCCAACGACAACTATTACGACCAGACAAGGAAGCCCTTCACAGAGGTCGCGAAACTGAAAAAGATGACTGAAGGTTTCATCTGCACTGACCACCAAGGGTTCGGATGAAATACGATGTCCGTCGTTTGCGAAGCAGGATGCCACAGATTCACGGGTAGTGGTAGGTAAATCACGCACGCCATGTTTGTGGCATTCGGATTGAATTTACATCACCTGCAGGTAACGTCTCGTTGCAGTATCAGTGCGCTTGAATATCGCTCACACGCAGATCATTACGCCGCTCGATTCCACTTCGAGGCTCAGGCTGGCGGTGCCTCCGAGAGGCGAAGTGCGCGACAGAAGTCATTGCACTCGTGACTGCCGAGGAACAGCGACATCCCATGCGCTCCAAGATTTGTTTTCCCAAATCGCGTAATGGCAGCGCAATGAATCGCTGGGTCTGTCAGTGACACCGTGTACGACACGGATGCAGTGTCACCGCTATTCTTGCATATGTTCGTGCCTTGAAGGTCTGTAATAATCAAGTAGCCATGCGAGGTCTCGTACGACCAGGGCGCAAACGCAGTCATGCAGTCGAACACCACTTTGTCTCTTGGAACGCGAGGTTTCAACACCGCGCCAGCGTTATTGATGAATCCATGGGCCTTCGTCTTTGCGAAACGCACGCGATGTAGTGAGAGCAGTTTTCGTTGGTGCCAAGGGTGATAACTCGACTTTCGAGAACCTTTTGACAGCGATGCGAGGACGGACGGCGGAAGAGCGAAGGGAAGCATTGTACGATTTTGCCAAGAATGCCGCAACTGTTTGTGTCTCGAGCGCGACCATGTAGCAGTGGATCGTTCTGACGCGTCGTTCGTTCTGGAATTTCTTGCACACCATGTCAATCTCTTTCCTCGTCAATTTAAACTTTTCAATGCGCCCTGGAGCAATACATTCTTTGGCGTGCCACACGTAACGCTGGGTGCCTTTGGCAAATGGATGCGGTGCGATCTTGAAATGAGCAATTCTCTCGTCTCGTGTGAGCCCAGTGTATTGGCGAATTGCCTCGAGACTCGGCGGCAAAGCCATCGAAACCGCATGAACACTCACTTCTTTGATACCAGACCAGTCCGGAACGTCCTTCACCAGTGCCCGCAGGTTGACGCTCGTTGGTGGCGCCATCGACTGATCTGTATTCCGGCAGTTCGGCAGGCGTTGGCGGACCACCGATGGATCACCTGCACGTCCAGGAGCATGCGACCGCGGCCGAACTGCAGCTATGGATACGGCTTCGTGCAGAGAAATGGCCTCGCTGGAATCGCGAATCCGCTGACACGACTTGCTCCTGCCAAGCTTCGCTGAAGGATCCTTTCCATCAAGTGTGGACATGTCCGAAGGCACGCACGCTGTGGGAGGTGCTGCGGGCAAGTTGGCGTCCAAAGATGGGCACGCTCACGGACCTGGAGTGGTGCAGAGCGGTGTTCTCCTTACGACCGCCAGCGGAACCAGGGGCGTCAACTCGGCCGGATGAGCTTGAGCTGGCCTCCAGCTATCTACAACAGATATGGGCAGCCGACGTCCTCGTCACACTACACCACATCTGGCTGCGCCACTGGGGCGATGGCATCACCAAAGCCCAACCAGCGGATCTCGCTCAGATCCTCTTGATCCAAAGTCTGCGAACGCGTCGTGAACAGCTGTTCGTGGCCCTCGACCACCAGTCCATCCTCGCGACTCTCCTCCGTGAGACTCCTTGTAAAGCCGCGCCAGTGGCCGCTCATCAGGAACTCAAGCAACTGCTTCAGGCTCGAACATCGGGTTCGCCACGCCCCGCGCCAGAGCTGTTGGTCCACCCTTCCCGCAAGCGGACCCATATGGGCTCCCACGACGAGCCACTGCCTCGACTTCAAGCACGCCGCAAACTACGGTGGAGTAGCGTCAGCGATATTCGCTCCTTCTTCCAGCCACATTCATAATTATATAGTTTAGTATTGGCTAGCTACGTTATCCGTTTCGGACGCACGTAATAGACCCCACCACCACCACCATCGACTGATCTGTTCGCGACATCAGCGACAATGTAGACGCACTTGCGACGCTTTCAAGGATACCAAGCGGATCCATCACATCAAAACTGATGATCGGCTCCCCGAGAGCCTTTGAGAGCAGCGACATCATCGTGTCGGTGGACGAATTGATCTTTCCGAAGAAATACTCCACGCGCTTTGCTCTGAGCCGACGAAAGAGCTGCGTAATAGGCTCATCATTCGCCATCCCGCGCACTGAGACTGGATTACTTCGCAGAGTCGAGTATTGCTCGCCATGCGGTGGGGCGTCGGCAATATGAAACAGCACGTTGGTGCATCGAGAATCCCACTCGAGCCCGTCGAGAGGTTTGCGGAGCCCGCCGTTTACGTCCTCGGGCTCGTCACTCCTAAGTCCTTGTCGCCGACAAACGCCACCGAAATGCTGGACGTAGTCTTCTCGCAACGACAGGAAAGCTGTTTGAGCTGGTCACAGATTCCGATGATATGATCACGCACACCTTGGATGTGCCCTGCCATACTACCGGTGGTGTCGACCAGGACGGCAAGCTGCAAGCGTTTGGCGTTGCGCAACCGCGTGAGCACACTGGTGATCTCCTTCTTGCGCTTATCGACGACAATTTTCGTCGCGCCTCGCAAGTCGTGATAAATGGTGCTTGTGTCTAGCGAGATGTCTGCGTGATCTTCAATCATCGCCAGCAGATCCATCGGCAGTGAGGTGTCCATCGCGTGTGAACGACGACTTTCAGTTGACGTCGCCCGATCGCGTGACCAGTTAAGATACAAGAAGCGCATGTTTCACGATCCTCGTTTGCTGTCCAAGCTGAAAACCACGAGTGATCAGGCAAGTAGCACCTCACACCGTGCAAGTCCGTCAACCATTTGATACGAGCTAACTGTCGCCACGATCGAATGGCACATGCCGAGAAATTAGTTTTCTTACCTAGCACACAATAGCCATGTTTTCAACACATAAAACATTTTGTTTGGTCCTGATTGCTTCACTGGTTTGCAGTGAAAAGATGCGCGAATGTTGAATCTCGCTGCCATCGCCGGCGCTCTCGCTCTCGCTCTCGTAATGCATTACGCCTGTTGCATCAAACACAATCAAGCATCGAGGTGTTTAATACTGCAATGACAAGTGAGGAACCTTCGGCAATGCTAGGGGTGAAATAATGAAAACGAATCCATGGAACTAGAGCACAATCGAACTAATATCACGCCCTTATTCCGATCGCTAATACCCACAGATCAATCGCGACCATCGTCTTCAAGGCTGACGTGTTGGGCTTGTACCTTGATTGGCGCCTCCGAGAGACGAAGAGCGCGACAAAAATCATTGCATTCATGCGTCTCGAAGAACATCGCCATACCATGGGCACCAAGATTCGTTCTTCCAAATCGAGTAAACGCTGCGCAGTGGATTGCTGGGTCCGTTAGAACCACTGTCCGAACTGCAGATCCCGCGCCCGGTGCGGACGTTACTATCCCTTGCAGATCCGTGACCATCAAGTATCCTTTCGTGATTTCGTACGACCAGTGCGCAAACGCACTCAAGCAGTCAAACACTGGCTCGTCATCCACAGTACGTGGCTTCCGCACCATACCTGCATTGTTGATAACCCGGACCCACGTGTCTTCGTCATCGCAGAGAGCCCGCTCAGCGGTGTAATACGACGGTCTGCCAGCGGCGATTAAAGTCAGTAGCCGGGTCTCGAGAAACTCAACCTTGACATGCGGTTGGATTCTGGTGCTACGTAGCGCGTCGTCGAATTTGTTGGCTAGATACGCTGCGATAGTCTGTATCTCGAGCGCAACATTGTAGCAGTGGATGGCTCGATCGCTCCGTTCGTTTTGAAATTTTTTGCAAACCATGTCCTTTTCGATCGATTCGGACCTCCGATTGGTCCGCTTGGGGACGTATTCTTTGGCGTGGAACGTGTATCTCTGCGCTCCCTTGGCAAAAGGCTCCGGTGCAATTTTGAAATACGCTTGCGTCTGCTGGCGTTTGAGCGCACCGTACTGGCAAATAGCTCGCACCCTTCGGGGCCACTCCAAGACCACTGCGTGGACGAATGTCTTCTTAATGTTGCTCCAATCTGGAGCTGCCTTGATCAACTCGCGCGGTGTAGTTCGAGACACCGGTGCTACCGATTCGTCCGTTCGCGACAGCAGTGACAAAGTTGACGCACTTGTGACGCTGTCAAGAATATCAAGCGGATTCATCACATCAAACGCGACGACGGGTTCCCCAAGCGCTTTGGAAAACAGCGAAACCATCGTGTCGGTGGACGAATTGATTTTTCCGAAGTAATACTCCACGCGCTTCGCTTTGAACCGACGAAAGAGTTGTTCAATTGGCTCGTCGCTCACCATTCCACGTCGTGACACTGGGTCGCTGCGGAAAGCCGAGTATTGCTCGCCGTGTGGTGGCGCGTCACCAACATGAAACAACACGTTGGTACAGCGAGAATCCCACTCGAGCCCGTCGAGAGCTTGGCGCAAACCGCCGTTGACATCCTCCGGCCCGTCACCCCCACCTGTGGCGACGATGCCCTTCACAAAGCGCTGAAACCTCGGAATATCGGTTGTAAACGGGAACACGTCGAAGTGTTGGGGCCCATCACAGAAGTCCCTGTAGCCGACGAACGCCACCGAGATACTGGATTTGGAATCTTTCCGTTCTGTAAAATGGTTGCGAAGCTCGGAACAAATCTTGACTATCTGCTGTCGCACCCCGTCAATATGTCTTTGCATGCTTCCGGTGGTGTCAACTAGGAATGCGAGCCGCAAGCGTTTCGCATAGCGAAGCCGGTCAAGTACTTTTCCGATTTCCTTCTTGCGCATCCCCACCATAGTCCTGCTGGCTCCCCACAGGTCATCCTCGACGACGGTGCTGTCCAGTGACATACCATCATAGTCTTCAATCATCGCTAGCAGATCCGTCGACAACGAGGTTTCCTTCTTGGGCTCGGTCAGATCGGACCTGTCCAGCAGCCATTCTCCATCGAGATACAATGACGGCATTTTCATATCACTTGACGGAAGTTGAGGAACGCTGGAAAGGTGACTGCCCCAATCGGATAGTCGCTGTGTGAAGCAGTCCGCCAACTGCTTGAAGTAAATCGACTGTCGCTTCCAGTCTTGGAAGCCGAGCATACTGACGAATGGCGTCGATACTTTGTGGCGGCCCCATCGTGACGATGCGGACAGCTGTCTTAGCAATCCGGGACCAATCTGGAACTTCCTTGACCAGCGGACGAGTGGCACTTCTCATTGCTACCATCATGGACTCATCTGATCGGGCCAACAGCGAAGACATGGAGGCGCTGGTCACGCTCTCCATAATCTTCAACGGGTTCATCACATCGAATGTCACAACGGGATATCCCAGCGCCTCGGAGAATAGGGCCACCATCGTGTCAGTGGAAGCGTTTATCTTCCCGAAGTAGTACTCCACGTGTTTCGCTTTGAAGCGACCAAAGAGCTGATCAATTGGTTCGTCATCTGTCATTCCAACCAAGGAAATTGTATCGCTCGTTATGTTCGAATACTGTGATCCATGAGGCGGTGCGTCACCAATGTGGAACAACACGTTGGTGCATCGAGGATCCCACTCAAGCCCATCCAGAGCCAACCGTAGCCCGCCGTTCACATCCTCGGGCCCATCGCCACCACCCGTGGCGATGATACCACCCACAAAGCGCTGAAACGACGGGATATCCGTCGTAAACGGAAACACGTCGAAGTGTTGGGGCCCATCACAGAAGTCCCTGTAGCCAACGAACGCCACCAAGATACTCGAATCCTTACAGTCAGAAAGCTGGCAGAGTTGCGTACAAATCCCATCGATCTGCACACGCACACCATTGATGTGGCCTGCCATGCTACCTGTGGTATCAACGAGAAACGCGAGACGTAAGCGCTTGGCGTACCGAATCCGCTTGAGAACACTGGCAATTTCTTGCTCGCGCACGTCCTCGACGATCTTAGCCGCTGTATTCAAGTCTGATTTGACGCTGGCGGAATCCAGTGACATACCAGCATGCTCCGCTATCATCGCGACCAAGTCAGTTTCCAACGACGTTGATAGGTCGTCTGCGCCGCTTGATTCAGTCGGAACGGACGCGCGACGTGAAGCCAATTTCCAAGAGACCATGCTTGGAAAGTGATCACCCCCCAAGATTGACAATTTCTGAATGATGACTAGTTTCGGTATCGAAGTCGCCAGAGAAAACGTTAACTGTCCAACCGCCGCTACCCACAACTGTGACGACCAGGGAACATTATTTTACCAATAGTATTGGAATACTATATATGTGAAACAGCCCGTGACCGTCATTCTTGACGGGTGGCTCATTCACCATCAGTGATGACGGCATCCACCGTCATTGATGATGCTGACGTGGGTAGGACACCACAGTCTGGTAGAGCACCTTAGATTTTCGCGGTTGAAGTTTGAAGCCAAACTAAGGCTCGCGATACCTCGAAATTCAGGTATCACCCAAAGACACAAGACGAAAATGGGTGAAGAGGATTGGGTGATTCCAGTTGGCGAAATGGCAGCCTCGAGTGAAGGACGGAAGGAGTCAAGAGTCAAGAATCTTTTGCAAGTTGCATATTTAGGAATAAATATTTTTAAGTTTGTGTAGGGAGACTTGTAGGAGCGCACTTGTGCACGGAGGGTCGTAGTGGTGCATGAGGAGACGCAAGCAGTGCGCCCTCGTAGAATTCTCCTTCAGTCTTTAATTTCCTCCCTTATGGAGAAGTCTTCAAGTAACTTTGTTAGAAGCAAGCCTTTGTTCTCTTGCTCCATTTTCATCAAGTCATTTTCTTCCTGCTTGTCGAGCGCGGGTCCTTCTCTTTTTGTGTGACCGAAGTTCCCGTGCTCCAAGCAGTCAAGTGCTATAGACGGTTGGATCCAAGAGATAATTCACGACCATCAAGCACGCATTGAAACTCGGCTCACCTCTCCAGCGTGAAGCGAGACCTCAAACGTTCATTCCTCGCCGTTAGAGACACCGCAAGTGCAAAGGCAGGATTTCAAAAGATGCACAGGCTGAGTTGATCTAAGGTCCCTCCCTGTTTAAAGAACCAAAGTGCAAACTCCACCTGCGCCGTTGCCAAGAAGTGGTGCGCCTGCAGCACCCATGGCGCCAGTGAACCAACGCAACCCACCACAGAGGTCGCCTGGAAGCTCGACCAATGGGGGTGTGACGCGAGGTCGATGCACCTTTTCTGGAAAGCCAGGACATGAAGAGTCGCCGTGCTGGAGAAAGCGACGCGCACTTGTTGCGAGCAGAACAGTCATGAAGCAGAATCCTGCCGTGAGCAAATGAAGCGCCAAATGAAGTTGATGAGGGAGATCAAGGACGAGAAGATCTCGTATGAAAAGTTCTTGCAGCAGGTAAACTGCTAGGCCCGTATCCGGCCAACAAGGATGTGCGTGTCGAGCCTGAAGTTGGAGGAATGTATGAAGATCCTGCATGTCAGGAAATGAGGACAGTAAGAACCGCGCGCAAGGAGAAGAACAAGACTCGTGTGCGCAGGAAGAAACACGACTGGGTGAAGCATGAGCAAGCTGAGGCCGTGGTGCAAGCGCCAGCGTCAAGGCTTGCAACAATCAAGGAAGAAGAAGCCCAGTGTATGTCAGGTACAGGCTCGATAGGCGAGAGAAATGAAGGTTTGAGTTCCTCCCTGACGAAGCCTGTTGTGTATGTTGCTCCGTTTAGATTGCGAGGGTTCCCCTGCATCGACTTGATTGAACTCGAGCGTTCGCGTGATGTGTTACACGCACACGTCATGTGCGACCGAAGGTCAAAGTGCGAAGGTATGCCTGCTTCACGGCTTCAAGCGTTCGTTTTGGATGCAGTGAATGAGGGGGAGATGCCAGTAATGCTCGACACAGGCGCGAGCATCAGCATTGCTCATCCTAAGTGACGGAGGTGTTGCGCGTCGACGTTGAAGAACGCGAGCATCCATTGTGGTTTGTCGGTGTTGGGAACTGTTGATGTTCTCGCTGTTGAAAAGGCGAGCAAGGTCGATGACGAAGGAGACAAGGAGGAGAGAGAAAAAGGAGAAGTAAGATTAGATTCAATGGCTTGTGACCGAGTTAATAT